>LWMJ02000198.1:83605-125716 GCA_001693035.2 Taenia asiatica | reverse complement strand
TGTACACGTTTATCTAATTATGCATGCCCTTACTTGTCAGGTTGAGCACAGAGAAAGGATCAGTTTACTGTTAGTTTTTAGGTACGATACTCAGTCGCATCCATTTGCATGCTGCAAATTGGTTTAGGTAATTAGTCAAGATCGTTCTGCCAGTGTTTCGAATGGTTCGTTACTTTGGCAACGGCAAATTTTGAGAACCGTGGCCTAATTTGATCAATGCAGTTGACAATGTACCTAGTGTTTAGCTTTCTTTCTTTTCGAAGAAGCTGGAGACTTTGTATTCGACAAAGGCTTACCTTTCCTTGGTGGAGCTTGTGTCATGAGTGTGTATGCTTTTCCGACCATCACAATGCACGAATCTCGCTTTTGTTATTGCTTTGAGCGTTGCTCAGGCAAGAATGAGTCGCAATTTGAGAATTTTTATCGCTCTTTTCATGCATTAATGGTTTTGAAGTGCTTGTTTTGGAACAGCATTTCGCATAGCAAAAGTTGGATTGTGCTTACCTTTCCTTGGTGGAGCTTGTGTCATGAGTGTGGATGCGTTTCCGACCATCACAATGCACGAATCTCGCTTTTGCCATTGCTTTGAGCGTTTCTCAGGCAAGAATGAGTCGCAATTTGTGAATTGTTATCGCTCCTTTCATGCATTCATGGTTTTGAAGTGCCCGTTTTGGAACAGCATTTCGCATAGCAAAAGTTGGATTGTATAAGTTGTTATAATGCCCATGTGGGTAGATTAGATCAAGCTTTCGGAATGTTTGCGTTCTAACCATGCATTAACCTCCATATCACTGTCTAAGACTTCATTCCTTAGTTGTGTTGACCCTTTTTGCACAGCGTATACGCAAAAATCCAGTGGCCACTTAATCGTGTGTTCAGCTTCCATATGAGTAAGCATGAAGTTGTGGCACTTTCGTTTCCTTGTTGTGGATTGTTTGAGGCTGTAGAGGGGATGGAAAACGGTTGACCTCCTATTTGTGGTATGTGGAGGTTTGGTAAGTTCAACATGCGCAGACGATGTGAAGTGTGGTGGAGAAGCGGAGGCATATGTTGGAGGAGGTGAGCAGACATGAGGGAGGAAGGAAACCGATGGAACCGACCAGTAGTGTTTCGTTGTGCAACAAAATACTGAGTAAATCTAATCAGAATTTCCCTGCTCACCATTCCCCTCCCTTCATGTTTAGTTTTGTGCTTACTTGATTCATTTGTTCGTTTGTTATGCAGCGGTCTTTTATAAGCTGGTGGTGAGGAGCATAGTGTCAGCGGTCTTTTATAAGCTGGTGGTGAGGAGCATAGTGCCAAGGAGGTGTACGAATTTAGGCTGCCATATGCTCTCGATGTAGACTTCTGGCCGTTCGATCGGGGGTGTGGTTCAGAGGTAGTTGTTTGACTGAAATTTGACTTTTCGCAGTCTGATGGCAGTGCACTTGTGATTTAAAGCCACTGAAATAGGACAGTGTGGCTATAATTTTCGATGTAATGAGTTGAGAGAGGTCACTTTTAGAATGCACTCACCATGGTTTCCAGCAGGCACGGATATTTGTCGTAGTGACTAGCTGTTGGTGTCTGCTTGTTTGAAGGAAGAGTGGATCGCCACCTCCACAGCCCAAAGGCCTCAGTGGTTGTATGTGGATGACATTTTGGTACCGAAGACCTATGGAGGGAGGAGGAGAAGGAGGAGGAGTAGATATTGGCCGTATTGGTGTGCTCTGACGTGATTGCACGGAAGCGAAGCAGTCAGTGTTTGATATTTGCCGTCCGGAAGTAATTGACAGGGTGTGTATGCTCGATCTAAGGCAGGACGTTAGCTTTGCTGCATGCATGTGACGCAGACAATGACTGGATGGGGCAGCAGAATCTTATCAAGTAGTCATTTTGAGGGTTGGCTGTTGGGTTTAGGGTGGTCATGCGACTGCTAGTTGACTAAAGTTGGAATATTTTGCAGGTAGCCAGCATTGGAGTCGGAGATGCCTCGGGAGGAGGTGATGCGAGTGTGGGTGCTGCGTAGCCGCTTTTGATGTCATTGTGTATGTGATGCGATGCGGGGTTGGTAAATGAGGTGCCGATTTGCGCTGAAGTACTCTGCAGACGTGTCTATTCCTGCTCACCGGTCATGAGGAGTGGGATGAACCCTGTCAGCATTGGCTACGCTGCTGTCGCTCATGTTTCTGTGGTCCTCGAGCGGGGATGCTCTACCACTTCACTGGAAGGCGTGGACGAGATATCACCCAACGGTACGTTGAAATTCATCTGTAGAATTTCCCTATTTTCCTCTTTTAAGCACTACGAACTTGTGATGGTGACGCACCGACATTTGAAAAATCAGTAGAATGGTAGACGGTGTAGGCGAATCAAGTCACCTGTGGAGGCGTCGCCTTGGCCCTGCGATGTGGCTCATGCCGTGGATAATATTGGTGTATTTGGTGGCATTGCGATGGGTTTTGCCTCGCTTGGTACAAACATAGGGTAATTACACGGAAGGAAGCTAAAGTGTCAAGACGGATGTGGGACTGGGTTTGACGTGATAGGAAGGCTTACTGTTCTGTTCGGAAAGGATAGTGTGTTTTGGTGGCGATTGTGTCACTGCTGAAACAGCGTCTCTAGCTGTGTGTTAGGTATTGTACCACTTCTTTTTCACTGTACACGGAGATGCACTTTTGAGTTGCTTCACAGGTCATCGATTTGTAAGACATGAAACGTACCAATCGGTAGTCACGCTCATGTACATTCATGTTTCGGAACGCACATTTCTGTGTGTACAGTTTTTGCCTTGGATGAGATTCACGAAGAAAAGCTGGACAAGGTATCGTTCTCCATAGACAAAATTCACGTTTGTTAGTTTTACTGAACACTTGTGGAATGGACTGATTGAAGTTGTCCTAGTAAGTTGTTAGATTGAGGGCAAATTTGAAAAGGGGAATTATATCGGATGAGGACTTTGTTGTTGTTGTTGTTGTTGAAATGTGAAAAACCCACCAAGCGTTTGGCTTTACATGGCGCCAAAGTCGTTGCAGATCCTAGGTACAGTGAGAGTGATTTTGTTCTTTGATATCCTGTGTGATAAACACGAAGTTATTAGTGAACAGCACTAGGTGTCGATTTCGCCTTCAAAATTCGCATATTGCGCATGGAAGTTGTCAACAAAGTGTTTTGCGTTGATTTTGTTGTTTATTTTGACAGTATCTTATTGATAGTGGCTGCTGCTGCAGATGATGATGGTGGCAGTGGTGGTGGTGCTAATGATGATGAGCGGATTTACTGGCTAACAATCGCTCCCCCGCCGCCACCGCTCTCAGTGTTGTTTATGGGGCGCTGTTCAACGGCATCACACACTTATGAGGCCGCTAACAGCGTCGATGGTTGTCAACGGTGGAAATGGCAAAGGTGATTGTAAATGTTAAAGCAGACCCATGGGGTACCACTGAGACCGCATTGAGCGCCTTTGAACTCGACGTCGTCTCTGACAACTGTGGCGTTGTGGTTATTCGACCTGTCGATCCTGTTGGAAGCTCCTTTGCCCAGTATGGACTAAGCATTCATCCTGGGAATAGGCAGCGCGCCTTTGTGTTTGGTGAGCTTATGGACGACTGAGTGCAGTGTAAGTGACACACAAGAGCGAAGCAAGAGTGTTTTGCAAGTAATTATGCTGGATAAGTTGAATAAGATGTTACTCTCTTTTCCCAATCATCAGTTTTGCTTGTTCTTTTTTAATCTGGGATGTTCAGGCTTGGCCGCCTTTATCACTGTGGTACGAGATGGAGCCGACATGAAGTGGGCGTGGAGTCGTTAGGTGTGTGGTAATGCTCCGAGGCTTTGATATGTAAGCATGATTCTCTGTACGAGCCGCTACCACTCTTCGAAAATCGCTTGCCCAGTGTTTAGGGCTTAAGGCGCAAGTTATCGACGCATTTCCACACGTGTGTAAATTGTCCAAAGAAAGCGATTTTGATGACGCTCACATGTTTGAGTGTAACAGCCAGTTGGATGACTTATTGACCGAGTGTGAATAAGTTGTAAGAGGAACGGGAAATGTCCAACGCAATCATACCCACTTATTGTCTCAGATTCCAACCTACGCAGCTTGCTACGTGAGATTGAGCTATTTTGGGATGCTTGTTTGTGTGTGCGTGTATGTGTGTGTTCTTTAACGCTCACCTGCCAGTTGACGGTATTGAGTGCGTATCCGCTGCCTGAGACAAGTGGTTGAACTTGCCTTTGTATGCTTGTGATGTGACAGCGGGTCTCAGATTGGAAGCTATATCAAATCCTAGTCGTTCTGTCGCTATAGCTGTCGTGATGCTGCACCGTTAGCACGAGTTGGCTTTTCGCTTTTGGGCTTGCATTTCCTCCACTGGTTATGGACAGGCGTGATGGGCAGCACATTGTCCAGTCCCATACAGAATTGGCTTACACCGTGGGGAATGAGGGGACTGACGACGCAGTGGCCTTAGCGACAAGGCAAAGTGGACTATGTAATGCGTCGATGGTTCGTTGAATGACGGATTTTGGTGATAGGATGACTTATTGTCTTTTCGTTGTGCGCTTGTGGAGTGCGTCGCTGGCTTGTTAAATACACTTCTGTGTTCTGCCCGAGTGCGATGTCCCTTTTCGTCCTCAGGGAAAGAGCTGAGATAGCTGCGTGGCTGCGGCACACTTTGTCCCAGCAGGTGTTGATATCTTTTTATTTTGTTGGGTTGCAGTTTTTCGTCACGGGCGATGAGTGCATTTTAAAGTACAGTCCCGATTTGTTTCTCCATTTCACTGTTAAGTGTGTCGCCATTTGTTGAAGGGTGAAATGCTACCACTGAGCCTCGACAACGGCTTTAGAAGGTAGAGAATGTGTGACTAGTAGGTGGATGGTTGGGTGGGTGGTTGTGGAAAGGTGAGCTGTGCCTAGGTGAAGACGAGATATTTCCAGCCACTTTTTGCAGGAGTATGCATATCAAGAAGGCGGGAAGGCTGCTAGCAGCTAGGGTAGACTTGCAGTATCTTCTCCTTCGTGAAGCGGCTCCAGAATACTATCATGTTGTAATGTCAGCACATGCTACCATTAGGTAGATGTGATGGCCAGCATTGCCATTAGGCAACTACGTAGGGGTTAGTTTGTTGAATCGCTTTAATGGCATCCGCTAGTGTGCCTCGAGTTCTTTGTGTCTTATCTTTGCCAAAGGTTAATTTAGTCTACTGGCCTTTCAGTCGCCTTGTTGGCAGAGCAGTGAAACGTAGCAATCAGATTTACAGCTAGTGCCTACCTCGCCTCACTTTCATCTTGACAAGCACTTTGCGCTAGTCCAGCCTCATAGAAAGGCATTTCAAGTTATTTCTGATTTAAAAATGCTATTATCTACCCAAATCGAAAGGTTCGTCAAGCGATTTCACTCCTGCTTAAAGCCAAATATTAGCAACTAGATCTGCAATTCACTGCTCTGCTCGGCTTTAAGCATAAGCAAACTTGCTTGGCGCACATTTTGATTTTGGCAGGTGGTAGGAGTTGCAAATCAGAAAAAAATTGAAATGCCTTTCCTTGAGCCTGCACTTGCAGAAAGTGCTTGTCAAGACAAAATTTATAGCCACATTCTAAACAATATGCATTTGCATTGCTAAGGTAGACAGTGAATTTTCAACAAAGCAAATTACTTTGGTGAACTAAAAGCAATTGGTTTAGGCAAAGTAAATCTAAAATAAATGCATAGGTACGCATTTGTGCATGGGATGGAAACACGTAAACAGAGACTGCGTAGTGTTATTACTCTGAAAACCAGTGTTGATTTATTCTTTTACACTGTGAAATAATCAGTGTGTACTGTTCTTTTGTCACCTTATGATAAAGAACTGCTTCTGAAGGTGAGAACGGTAACGGCCTTGAGATTATCCAAACGTCGCACCGATGGGACGCTATAGCAAGGCAAATGCAGTTAATAAAAAGCGAACTTATAAAATGCGAAATGAGAGTTAACTGGGTCTTGCGATGAAAGTCTTAAATTTGAAAAAAGCTTCTTTGTAGAAGAAAATTAAAAATCAGTAGGGCGTTTGTAGTGCGAACAGTAAATGCGAGGTGTTTTCTGGAAATTGATAAATTTAACTTGAAAGTGCCAGTTTGAGAATGCAACTAAAAAGATAAATCAAACGGCAATTTTCTTTTTAAGGGTAACAATAGGACGTATACTGCTCACCCGTTTTTAAAAGGAAAGGAGTGTATACCAATTTAACAATAAAAGGGAAGTTTTTAATAGAAGTAGCTGGTGGAAATATCACATTACAGGGGGAAGGGAATGTCGAACCAATTATAGTCTTTTTACAGACGGTTTGACGTGCACCAGTTCCTTTCTGTCTGCCTAGCATGTATGTGCTTTGCCTTCCTCTGTCTTCAGAGAAGTTTGGAAATGCAAAGATCACTGTCTTAGGCATATCGCATGTGCTAGTTCAAGTGCCTTTTCAATGCATGGTCACGTTTGCTACCCTCCATTGTTCAAAATACCACCAAAACCTTTGTCTTTTGACACTTGAATGGCCATTGTTAGCTTCATTCTGTCAAATCTACATCCTGTCCTGTTTTCCACTTTCTAAAGTGTTTGTAGCAATTTTGCAGGACAAGGCGTTACCTCCAGGTTGAGTGGCTGTGCTAGCGAGACAAATGGTCTTAATGAGTCCCACTGGCACGACATTTGCATGCGACAAAAAGTTGTCATGGGAGTACAAACATTCCGCTGCTTCAAGAATTAAACAGGCATTCAATCCAGTGCTCGTTAAACCTAGCTTCATCTGCGTGTTTACTACGATGACTTACTAATTGTAGGTAGAAAGCTTGACATGGGAACTCCGGAGGTACGCATAACAATATGAGGCGAATTAAGACATGAATACCTTACGTCCCCAAGGTTTTTCTCCACTGGGTGGGTGACTGGACACTTTGCGGTGTTGCAAAGTATCAGTTTGTATAACCTTACAGCTCGGTTCTTCACCTACTCACCCTAGTTCTCATTACTCTAATCACGTATTTATGCTACCTTACAGCCTGACCACCCCCACACCTACGTCAATCATTCTTGCTTTGCTTGTTTCCATTACCTCCAAGGCTACGATCTCACTTTTCCAGCTGAAGTACCCACACAGGCGTCCAGTCCTCATCAACTCCTAACCTACTTCTCTCACAAGCTGTCATGCTTCCACTCCATGCATCCACTTTCTGTGGGCACACCCCATTCCCATATCTATGCACATCACTTACTTTCCGTTGGTCACCTCCATCCATGTACCTCAGTGACATACCAGGCTTCTGGCAACCACCAACACAGAGCCCCATTGTTTACAGAGCAGTCTCAATTCTCCGCCAGATATTCACCTCACATCACTTAGCAACCTGCTTCTCCACTTACCTGCCCCAGCTCTTCTACAGTCATCTAGCCTCCACCATTCCACCTGCATTCGGTGTCCACATCCCAACATCACCTATAATTCCCCTCTCTAGTCCCACTTCCATCTATCCCCCCACGCATTCATCTATCCATCAAAGCCATGTTCTTTGAGTCCGTCTAGCGCTTGCCCACTCACACATGCAAATGGTATGGACAGGGGATGGAATGAGCATGAAAAGTGCTTGAATAAATGCCACCTCTCCTCTGGAGTGCCAAAGTGCTTGCGGTCCTGTGCGCATCGTTGCCACTGTCGCAAAAAGAATGCCTACCTGGTCCGCGTTAGCGCACCCATCTTGCCGTCCATCCCAACCAATGGCCACGGCCTGCCTTATCAGCCGAATCACCTCGCCCTCTTAAAAGACATTACGAGGGACAGTCGGTCCCTCTTAATGACACCGACCGTCATCTGAATGTTAGCAATGCAGTTTTCGGTGAATCACGTGTTAGTTTCTACCCACCTACCCATCTACCTACCTACCTTAATAAAATGTTTACGTAATAGGAAGAAATACGATTAATCCGCACCACAAAGGCTTTCAAAACTATGTATAAAAGACCACCTACCAATGTCCAATGCCAATCTGTCTAAAGCACATAGCAGTGCTTTGCACCTGACAAGCATTACGCATTCTACGCAGGAGCCCTCCACCTTCATTCCAAGTCAAATGTCTATTCCGTCGAAAGCTGCCGCGGAGAAATCCCTTTTCGTCGATTAACCTGACAATGAAACCGAAATCAGTGGTTTCGCAGTCAAGGAGCCTTGAGCATTCTACACAAGAAATCACTAAACAAGCCAAAAGAGGCATTCTAGAAATGGGCACAAGTCATTCACGATCATCTCCCATCATGCGCACGAGATATGCGAGACCATTGAAGAGGGTAATGGGGAAGGGCAACGTGCCAGACGAGAGGATGTCCAATCACCCAACCAGTCCTGCTATCCCATTGAACGCCTTAAATGCCATGTGTGAGTTATCGGTAGCCTGACCACTTTGGACTAACATCACAGGGAGCCGGAGGGAAATGCACCCACAAGGGAGATTGTCGAAAAACCTACACAGCCAGACACATTACCTTTGGCAAAGGCAAGCAATGGAATGGAGGAAATGGAAGGGGAGATTACGACTAGTGAGATACACTGGCAAATGCACATCGAAGGAAAATAGAGAAGGTGGATGTGTGGGTGGCGGAAGCCCAAAGAACCCACAAGAGAGAAGTACAAGGGAACAATAGGCTGACAATATTACCTCCGCCATAAACAAAAATAGCCATCAAGAAAGTAGGACTACAAAGAATTCCAAAGGAGTCAAAGGCATCAAATACACTGCCAAAATGATGCCATCTTCAATTTAAAGCCATTGAAGCAGAAAACAAATGTGACCGAAAATATCTGCACGATAAAATTTGTGCTCATAGACCACGCAAAAGAGAGCAAAAGCAGCACAAAAACCAAGGCTGAAGATGTAACAGAGCACGAAGGAATTACGAAGACACACGAACAAAAGGGACGAAACATCAACAAACGGAAATACCCAAAAGAGACGTAGGGCATTCAAGCTACAAGAGAAGTAGCAGTAAAACCACTTGCCTCATGCGAATAACAAGAAGATGCCTGCATATTCCATTGTCGCTCACACCACCATCAGAAACCTACACCAATAGGGATGGCTTGATTCCACGTAGCAGATAATGTGGATGAGGGAGAGTGTGGAGATAACAGCCCTGAGCCTAGCCTCGACTCGCCTCGTCCTCTACCAGGTAAGCCGGCGGCATGTGTTCCGGTTGCTTTACCGACGAGTTGGACGAAGTCGTTTTACAAATGCATTTCTACGCTTAGCGCCCAATTCTCGCGATGCACCTTTCCTTACCTTTCCATTCACCCACCTCACCTTCCTCCTCTTCGTTGCACTCTTGACACGTCTTTGTACCTTTTCGACTAGATCCACCCTTATATTAGAGTCTGCGCACCATCATTTACAACTTCACATACACTAGCTTTTTTGCTTCCTGAGATATTTAACCTGAAAACCTAATCCTCCTACCCTTCCCAATATTATTGTTACTTTTCCTTCGCTTCTCGATGATAATCCTACTGAGCTCCTATTCAGTAGCATCAACACTGCACCCATATATGTGTTAGATACTATCTCGTTACGTGTATTTTACACTTTCTAACGCTGGTCTCCTACATTTAGGGGCAGAGGCAGGTGTGATTCACTAAAAGGGCCCTCTTTCCCAAACACCTGCCAGCTACGCCTAATTCCATCGAGTAGACAGATCACAGCCATCAGCTTCGCTAGTCTCCTGCCACTCACCGAATCACCCTAAATAACTACATCCACAGTTCATCACACGCACACACGCACACACACTCACAAACCCCTGTCTCTCAGACGGGCAGTGTTGAGTGCCTCAGACCCATGAGGTGATCAGTGAACAGTTGAGTTGGCTCTTGACACTGTATTCAATGTTCAAAGAAACAAATGAATAAATAATAGGCTAAAAAGCAAATGGATGAATGATTGCTAGAACATCGAATGCGTGAGTCGATAGAGAACTAAACTGTCAAAGGACAACACTCTGTATCTGTAGGGGAATCAGCGTTGTCTCCAACACCGCGGAGTTGACATGCCTCCCCAATTGAGACTTCGGTCCATTTTTGCCAACTCCATCTCCATGGCCAAGAAGGTGTTACTACAATCGTATATCCCACTATCGCCACTGCAACAATTCAACCCACAACCCAATCTTCTTTCGATGGTGCATAAGCTTTGCATGACTCTTGCCTAGTCGATGCATCCCTTATACCACTGTAGCCAATGTTCTACACCAATAACTGGCGCTAACCACAAATAGCTGGTATAACATGCATCATTCGCCCACGTCATGGTGGCCGCTCCTTCAATAGGCATGCAATTAAGCAATGATTCACTAAGCCTTACTGTTTCCAGCAGGAACAAAATAGATGCTTAAATGTCAAAACTCAAAGAAACAAATGAATAAATAATAGGCTAAAAAGCAAATGGATGAATGATTGCTAGAACATCGAATGCGTGAGTCGATAGAGAACTAAACTGTCAAAGGACAACACTCTGTATCTGTAGGGGAATCAGCGTTGTCTCCAACACCGCGGAGTTGACATGCCTCCCCAATTGAGACTTCGGTCCATTTTTGCCAACTCCATCTCCATGGCCAAGAAGGTGTTACTACAATCGTATATCCCACTATCGCCACTGCAACAATTCAACCCACAACCCAATCTTCTTTCGATGGTGCATAAGCTTTGCATGACTCTTGCCTAGTCGATGCATCCCTTATACCACTGTAGCCAATGTTCTACACCAATAACTGGCGCTAACCACAAATAGCTGGTATAACATGCATCATTCGCCCACGTCATGGTGGCCGCTCCTTCAATAGGCATGCAATTAAGCAATGATTCACTAAGCCTTACTGTTTCCAGCAGGAACAAAATAGATGCTTAAATGTCAAAACACCTCCGCCCAATTCTACACGTCTGCATCTACATTAGCAAGGCAGAGGCATGAATGGCAAGGCTACTCCGCCATTTACACCGCCTCTGCTTTCACATGAGCAACACCGATGCATGAATAGCGAGGCATCTCAGCCAGTGACACCTAATCTACCTCTGCATGTGCAAATCAAGTACATGAATACCAAGATTTTTCCACCCAATTGCCCTACATCTGCTTCACATGAGCCAAACGGAAGCGTGGGTGGCAAGATTTAGCCGCCTGTTGCACCACTTCCGCCTATGCAAAACAACACCGATGCATGAATAGCGAGGTTTCTCCACCAATCACACAAACTCTGCTTTCACGTGAGCAGAACCGAGGCGTAAATAGCAGGCTTTCTCAGTCATTTGCACCACCTCTGCTTTCATATATGCAAAGTAGATGGTGAATAGTGCCACTTCTTTTCCAATTTTGCCAAAGAGTCCTCCACGTTAGGAAGAGTGTTGCACGAATGCAAGTTTTCTTCGCCCATTATGCCGCATCTGCCTTAGCATGTGCAAAACACATGCATTGATTGCAGGCTTTCTCTTCCAGTTCACCATTTCTGCCTTCGCGTGAGTTGAACCGATGCACAAGTAAAGAGGTTTCTTCCAACAGTTACGCTGCCTCTGCCGTCACATGAGCAAATCCGAGGGAGGAATAGCAAATTTTCTCCGACAATCACACCAGCTTGGCCTTTGCATTGTCAAGTACGATGCAAGGTATAACCGCCAATTACACCATCACTTTCAAGTGAGCAAAGTCGCTGCATGGCTAGCAATGTTTCTCTGCCAAACACACTAAATTAGATTAGAATTACTCAAAACCGATGCATAAATAGCAAGGTATGCGCCAACAACAACAGCTTTGCTTCATCATTTATGAACTACAAAAGTTATGCTCCCCATTTGCAACGTCTTCATTCTCATTAGCAACATCTGTTTATAAACAGCAACATTTCTCTAATAATTTAGCCAAATCCAAGGAAATACGAGCAAAATGAAGGCATGAATCGCTAAATTTATTTACTCAACTCACCGGTCGGCATTTCAATGAGCAAAATCAGCCCACAAATAACGACAGATCCCCCCTCACTTTGCCTAACTTGAAGTCTTTGCGGATAGCTCGATGCATGGATAGCAAGATAGCCACACCCATCGCGCCAAGTCACAAGGGTGTAAATAGCCAAAATTATGGGACACACGGACAGGTAGTCATTCATACTTAGGGATTCTCTGTCGCTCCAGCCCTCCCTCCCTTCTCTCTCGTCCTCCTTCTCTCCCTCACTACGTACCTATCGAAGTCCCAATGAACTCTGCGTGCACTTACTCCACACCAGGAATACTTACATCGGCTCTGTCTGAGGTGGAAGAGGAGACCACCCAGGGACAGAGCAGCACTAGACCCTGTGTCCACTAACAGATTTAACGCCTTTTGGAGAATTGGACGAGTTGCATGATTTAGATGACCTGGCATAAGACAAGTGGAGCTGTCAGAGTGATTGTCAGAGTGACAGGTCAACCCACCGTATGTCCAAATCCCAACTTGCTCCAGTCGAGGCGATGGTTGTTTGCCCAGTGACTTCCACGAAGAATAAACTGGAACAGCGATCTTCATATTAGGACCACCCCGAAAGCAGTACAGATCTCCACCTGGAACGAGACGGACTTGATGGCGCCATTTGCAGTACCCTCTATCCAGAAAGCGGATACGAGTAGTAGTTTAGACTCGATATCACACAAGTTCCAAATTTCAATGAGTCATCCTAAATTTGCAAAGACTACATTAATGAAACAAGATCTTCAGATTTCCGCTTCTACACCCGGTTTATGGAATTCAGCACATCAGTGCTCTGAGCCCCAGTGTTTGTGGTCTGCATAATATTCGAAAGTAGAAGCTGCTTTTAAATGCGGTTTTGAGTCGTATTTCCTTAAAAGACAGAGCTCGCGATCTTGACCCCATTTTAGTAGACAAATCCAATCAACTTAATGTGCCTCATTTTGCACTGACTTGTACCTTTCAAAGCAGACTGACATTGGCTCCATCTTTGGCGTCTGGTTATCAAGTTTGGCACCATGTTTCCTTACTCCTCTCGTGCCTTTGTCTCAGTCTTTGTCTCAGATGCAAAGGCTTCACATTTTCCATCTACCCATCCCTACGCTTCGCCTTGGACTTAGGCGCGACTGAGGCATAACAACTTATAAAAACTTGATAGGGTCCTGTGGTTTGGACAAGGAACACGATTGAATTCCGTTTCGTACTAATGCAAATTCCTGTGTGATGTACCTCGGCACAATCGAGAGGTCTGTCTGAACGCAAATCCCAAGAAGTTAAGCATATTCCCGTCGCGGTCAGCAATTACGGATGCTGGGCCATGGTGCAATAAAGGCTCGGCGAAATGAAGTATGTCTGCTAGTTTCATCATCAGCCACCGACAGTAAGTCAGGGTCACTGGATGGTCAAAAACTCCACAATAATTAAGAAGTTTTATGCGCTGTCGATGACTCACATTTTATGAGGGAAAATTTTGTTTATGCAATTGACAAAAATTAGCATGGTTGCGCGCTTGTAACACCATCACTACTTGATGGGCGCACTCCACTATTAACTTAATGAGGCCAAGTTACATCCAGTGAAGGTATAAGTCAGCACAATTCCTAGGTTACTCCTGCAAACGTTGGCCTGAGATGACTTTACAAAACTGCCGATCATCTAGCATTGGCTATTTTAACCGAGTTAATCAACATGCGAATGACGTGACAGTTGATCTACTCTGGACTCGGTCAGGATGCCTGGACATTTCCATCAAGCCAACCATCTATGTTTTACAGCTCAATACTCTCAAGCAGAACATCCCTCCATCGTAGTTGCGACTTGGACAGTTGGACACTCACTTTTGATGATAAACAGCGGCAATATGGAATATTCGGGTGGTAATAATCAACGGAAATTCGAAGTTGAAGAGACGCAAGTGCATGCGCATCCCTCAATGGCGGCTCAGTGCAGCGTCCTCATGAAGTGTTGGTTTGTTGCGACAAAAGTTGCCATTGGAACAGAAGTTAAGTGTGGCATGCGAGTGCGGAGCTGCCACCTGTATGACGAAGTCTGTATGTTGGGTTGCCAGCCAGTGAGTGCTGGAAAGCCTCTGGAGCGAAGATGTGCAAGCAGAAGCCTGCAAATATGGGCTTCCCAAGAGCCTGACATCAAAATATTGCTTCAAACATAGGAACATAGTGTTATTTGTTCAAAATTCTTAGGAGACTTGATGCAGTCGATTGGAAGGCAATGTACGATTCCGTAGTTCGGAATAGCGTTCCCCTTTAAGAGTAGAGTGAAGGAATACTCACGCTTACCTTACAGCAACAAGACTTACATGGAGGTCAAGATTAGTCAAGATGAGAATGGATCACCACCATCCCAATCAGTGTCAGCAATGGTCCCTGCAGAGAAACTGCATGCATTCTGATTGTGCTAGATTACTTTGCGAAAGTGGCTGAGAAGTAGGAACTCCATGCAACAGAGGAGATGCTTGACAGCAATACCACCAAACCCTCCCAGCATTTATGGCGGGATCCGAAGTTTCTCCCATGAAGAGGACTGAGTTTAGGAAGAAAAACATCTTTCATTTGGAATGCGTGTCAATGCCTGGACGTCGAGCCGTCGGTCAAAGCAGGTTTATTTAGCGAAGTACGGGAATTAACGCATTTTATGCTGATCACTTCTAGGGTCTGTTCATGTTGTTGACATCTTGAATCCCACTGTGGTGGAAACACACCCCAACAAGCTTGTTATGATGTTTCATGCCCAGTGTCACGGGGACAGGGAAGGACTAAACAAATCCAATGACTTCTTCTAAAATGTCGTCTTTCAGGGCATGAATGGTTTCAAATGTACTCACGCGTAGTAGGCGAGTTCCTCATTCATGTCGATGGAAACTTCCACGTTCCCTTGAAGTAGCTTTTCTCACAACGAAGGGACGTCTTTGTTTAATCTGTAGGCGACAGATCACAGATCTAAACGTAGTCTTTCCTTACCTTCACCACTCCTCTGCATTACCCTCAAATGCAGTTCCTATGTCAAAGCCTAGTCTCTTCGCGCAGTTTTTCGTATTCTTTCTCTTCTAGCCCTTTTTACGTACGGCAGCCACTCCTCATGGATACAGTGATTTCCGTAACTCAAAGGGATTCCATTCAGGACGTCTCATTAGATATCACACGAGTTTGTATAAAGGGGCTCACGGAGGCGAAGTGGGTTGGATCCTAGCATGATGCCTCGACATTTACTCGGTGAACGACTACACCATTTGAACCATTATTATGCATAATTGCAAAATGATTTCCAGTGGGACAAAACGCGTGTGCGTTGCCTAAGCCCAAATTGGGTGTGAGTTTTCCTTACTTAGGTCATTGCACCGCATGCAAAATCAGCCGAATGTATGGCTCATGTGGACAGTCTTGGAAACAAACCGGGAGAAGATGCGCAGGACAGGGAAGGAATGATAAATCCTAACACAAGTGATAATTCACACGAGTTCATGACTGAGTCAACTGCGCATGATGCTGCATAAGGAAAGTGGAACGAGTGAAATCAAAGCAATGAACACAGAGGAGGAGTTTCAGATGAGAAAAGGCGGAAATTATGGAGGAAAGTAATGACTTTACGCATTGTGGAAAAGATATTTGGCGAATTCTCACAAAATATTTCGGCAAAAATTTCAAATAATGAGGGCGAAAATTAAGAATTCCAATTTTGTTTCCAAGTGACAGAAAAATCTTTGGCAAAATCGAGGCAAGCAAAGCAGAATTACTGCTGTCAGTCGAGCAAGAGGCAGCAACAGCAGCAACAGAGGTGCAAGCGAAACAGAGTCGTAGGCCAATTGCATGCGCGCAAAGCGGAATGTCTCCTCGACATTCGCCAACTCCACAGTTGGAGGAGCGATCGAGGCAGGAAATGCCAAATTCCGTTAACTCTAGAATCCAATGAGGAGAATCAACGAAGTGATAGCAAAACCTTTGCTCCGATTTCGTCAATTCTAAAGCCACGTGAGCAAAATTAGTGCATGGATAGTAGATTTCCTCTTCTCATTCCACCAGCTCTGTTGGCTTGTTGGCAATTTTGCAATGAATAACGTATATTGTCCTCTCATCAATGCATAAAATGCAAGATTTCTGTCCTCATTTCACCAGCCCTCTGCTGGTATGGGAAGCTGCTTTGATAAATGGAAGGAGTCTACCTCACGATACTTGAGCTCTGCAATTAAATGAGGCAAATTATTCGTCCTATTCTACCAGCTGTGCCTTAACATGGGCAATTTTCGCAATGAATAGCGGAAGTTCTCCCCTCAGTTCTCCTACTCTGCATTTCAAGTAGCGAAACCGATGCGTGTGTAGCAAATTTCCTCCTCTCAGCTCACCAGCTTTGTGGTAACATGAGCAATTTCTCTCATGAGTGGCGTGGATCCACCTCTCATTTCGCCTACTATGCAGTCACTTGAGCGAAGTGGATACAAGTAACGCAAATTTTTTGTCTGCATTTGCTAAATCACCTTTGGAAAAATCATTTATAGATGTATGCATGTATGTATGTATTATTGTGAACAACTAAAAGTGTTTTTTGCACTTTTTGTTGATGTTATCCCCCTAGAATCCCTGCTTAGCCTATATTTTTGCATAATTTCATTTTAGTCATGGACCGGTATCGCACATTCGTTGGCAGTCACTTATGCCACTAGGTTTCTACCTAAGTATTACCACGCACTGTCTGACAATGGATCCCATTCATCAGCACCGCCGGTCAGAGTGCAACACGCAACGAACACGACTGGTTCGGACCATCAAATGCGCTGCTGATTCAGGACAGACATACAGACATACGACATCTTCACTCGGATAGTCTTACAATGCCGCTTTATCAAGTAAATAGCGGACTTTGAGCATCGGAAGACACTTATTTGCTGGGCTGTCTTGGCGTTTGGCTCCACAAACGCCTTGATGAGGATGAGTAGCTACTATTCTTCATATCCAATTTTCTGTTCTAATTCACCATATCGTCGCTTTTCCTTACCGATGACTACATCATGCGATGTGATATAAGGATCCTTGGACAGAAGAACACACATTTTCAATTACAGTGAGATGACGTTGCATCTTGACAAGAGCGATGTAAGCAGTTGGATTTGCATCCCAGCTGCAAATTTCTCTATGAAAGTCATTGGCATAATGCCGAATGCCCTTATAGCGATGATTGACCCAGTCTTCGGGAGTCAGCCAAGATAAACCACGCCTGGCGCGCAATCACATCGTGCATGTGGACACAAATGTACGCACGTAGGTTGATGGTCTCCTGTGAGTAGTTTTGTGGGAAATAACTTTGCACTGCTCATCGACCGCATGCACGAAACATGCCAGCATGCCAGAAGGGTGCCATCACAACACCCTTCCAAGTGAATGGGAGGTGCACGAGTCTGTCACAAAACGCAACTTCACTGTCGCTATCACTACCCTCGCTATTACTGGCATCGGCATAGCAGTCATGTCTGACATTCATCACACCATGCAGCTAATTCCCGGTTCTAGCCTGCGTCAGCGGTTCAAAACAGACTGCATTATTCAACACTCCTTGCCTGTGGTGGTGGTGGTGGTGTTCAAGCATTCATGCGTGTCAGCATGCTGCAGCTTATCTGTGAGGAATGACTTTAAATCGAAAAGGGTGATTTTCTTCTTGGGAACCTACACTGACAAAGTTGAGAAGTGGAGGAGTCACACGATCGCGGATGTAGTAGTTTGCTGCCGTCTAGCACATCTGGCTGAATGTGCTCGCTGGGAATCCAGAGCTCCAATATAAAGGGGTTCAAACAGTGGAAAGGACTATTAACAACATGAATACTAGGGTCACTGGACATTTCATGAGGATGCATGCATTCACAATCCATTGCCCATGTTGCATACAACCGCACAGTCATCATCAACCACCGATGCGTCGAGAACACTCTGAGGTTCTGTTCACCACGAACCTTACAATCCCATTGCTATTTCAACACAACCTGTGCAAAACTATCCTCTCCTGTGTCAACTGCTTTGAAGGCTAACGGTATTGCGCGAATCCCTATCATGCTAGACGGCAAATAATTGCAGAGGCCTTTGTCACAGCATTTGACTGTATTAACTGCATAAATTACGCACATTTGATATTTCTTTCTCACCACTACCGACAAGCGATGCAGCGTCCGATCGTCCCTCCAGGTGACAAGTCTGGGAGAGCGGTGTGCCGCGGTGAAACCGGCAACGAGGTAGGAGACGTAGTGTGAAAATTGAGTGAGTAGGTGCCAAAAGGTCTTAGTCCACTCCTTAAGAAGGAGAGTGCCTAGCACGCTTGCAAGAGGTGAGTTGAAGACGTCAATTTGTTCATAAGATAGGATGCCGTACTGGAATCACTGAAATGGACAGCAGCAAATTTGGACTGCTTACGCCGCTCAGTACTCTGTCCGCTCACCCGTAGCAGCCGCGTTTCTGCGTGAGTTGCGATTACGAATTTGTGAAGGCAAATGCGATGACCCTTTCCCCTACAAGTCACCTTTTGCTTTTGACGTGCTCAAATCAAGCAGTGGAAATACAAATAGTGAATAACATGGTGGTCGATTGTAGAACAGGTCAACCCGGACCACTGTGTGGTCGCAGCCAGGTCACTTTTGCATTTGCCGCAAGCCAATCGACTGATGATCAAAGAACTTCCTCCTTTTGAACCTTTAACACCTCCATTTCAAAGCGCAACAAGGCATAGCATTGCAAAAGATCGTTTCAGTAATGACTGCCCTGTTCCTCTTAGAAGTCGCTGTGCTT
The DNA here is from genome assembly GCA_001693035.2 of Taenia asiatica. Classification (NCBI taxonomy): domain Eukaryota; kingdom Metazoa; phylum Platyhelminthes; class Cestoda; order Cyclophyllidea; family Taeniidae; genus Taenia; species Taenia asiatica. The sequence continues at coordinate 106,948 of LWMJ02000198.1, read as the reverse complement.
GTGTGGTCAATAAAGCCACTAATTCTTGTATGTAGGCTTAGACTCAACGAATTTAGGTGAGGAGATTGTGAGGCGTGCACTTCAGAGAGGTTTGCGCTGAAAGAATATGTGATGTGTGAGGCCAGGACGGCGGAGCATAAATGGAGGATAGTTGATGTTGACTGTAACTTTGCACGAGACTTGTGCGTTGCATTACCTATGCGGCGCTCCAAATAATCTCCGTCGATCGGCCACGCCATCGCAAAAACACATGAAAGGGATGGTAGGAAGCAAATCCGACCTCTTTGTTTGTTGTTCGTAGGAAATCAAAATGTCGTGTATTCCTGTCGTGCAATGGAACCTCAGTCACAAAATGTATTGAAGCGTTGTCAGAAGAGATCGACAGTGGCGTCCGATTCGGCGACTTGCTTCGCTGGTTGGTGCAAGAACTGGCGTAAAGTAGGTGTGTTTTAGATGCACAAAAACCTAAAATTAACAGTGCTGTGCGAGGCTCCTTCCCCCTCCTACCAAACTAGCTACTGCTTTGCCGAAACAATTCGGTAGTACTTACATCACTGTGGATGTGTGCAAATGAATGAGGAGGGGTGGAACATACAAAACCAGGTCCGATGACCAGTTTACTGACCTGTTGGTGGCAGTGTGATCTCGGTGCGTTGATAGTTCTTGAGTTGTATTGGCCTTCGAGGAGTCGTCTTTTCACTCCCAGCATGTCTCTGCTCCATATGAGCCAATGAAGATGAAGTGAAAAGAGGTTAAGCTCTTATAAACGTTAAGAATTGGTAGTGCAGAAGTAATCACCGCTAAATCGTGGAACTGGAATAACACTGAACCAGTAGAAATGAACGAACAACTACAGGATCATTTCAAGAGGCCGCAGTCATTCCTAGAATTCACGCTTTGCTTTTGCACACTTTCCACTATTCCGGTACGGACGGTTGAACGTAAACTATCAACACTTAACACTTGGACCTGTACCAAAACAAATCTAGTCATTTGCGCAACTGAATGAGAAAGCCTTTGGAATAGATCCGACCGCATATGCGGCTTCCTAACGCCAATGAATTGCGGCCAGTGATCGGTGGGTCAGTTGCGTCTCTAGAATGTAGATGGACAGAATGATGGGGACAGACGGACAGGCAGTCATAAGAACCCGGGGATTTTCCATCCTTTCCTAATTGCATTCTCCCTCGTCCTCTTTCTCTCCTTCGCTGCAAGGCTCTTCGGGAGCCCAATGGCTCTGCATGTAGTTGCTCAGTACTGACAGATCAGCAGCCATTTCGTGCCCCGAATTCGCTCCTATGTCATGGTGAGCGCATTTAAATTAATGCATGGGATGGGTTTCGCTTTGTGGCTGGTGGCATGGGTGATCGCATTGCTGTTAGCGTGAGTGCTGACAGCACCTCATTCAATCAACGACAAGCCAGTACTCCTCACCTACATCCCTCCTCCTTCATTTATGTCTCTTTGTAAAATGACGTCAATGCCTCTCACAGAATACAGCGATTCACACAAAATGCCACCCATGAAAGGTTGTATTTCAATTTGAATAGTAGGAAGGCTAGGAGCGCATGCCCTTTCCCTTTACACCGCTTGAATCATTCTGCTGCCTGCAGAACAGAGGCGCAAATATTTGGTGTGAAGTGCTACTTATAAGTAGGGAGTAGTCCTTCACAAAGCAGCCACTTGCAATCACAAAAGTCGTAACAGAATGGAGGACACTTGAGGTATCCAAAAGACAGAGAGTCAACTCCATCAAAACCTTTTCATGAGGACGATAATTTGCATTATTCAACACTCCTTGCCTGTGGTGGTGGTGGTGGTGTTCAAGCATTCATGCGTGTCAGCATGCTGCAGCTTATCTGTGAGGAATGACTTTAAATCGAAAAGGGTGATTTTCTTCTTGGGAACCTACACTGACAAAGTTGAGAAGTGGAGGAGTCACACGATCGCGGATGTAGTAGTTTGCTGCCGTCTAGCACATCTGGCTGAATGTGCTCGCTGGGAATCCAGAGCTCCAATATAAAGGGGTTCAAACAGTGGAAAGGACTATTAACAACATGAATACTAGGGTCACTGGACATTTCATGAGGATGCATGCATTCACAATCCATTGCCCATGTTGCATACAACCGCACAGTCATCATCAACCACCGATGCGTCGAGAACACTCTGAGGTTCTGTTCACCACGAACCTTACAATCCCATTGCTATTTCAACACAACCTGTGCAAAACTATCCTCTCCTGTGTCAACTGCTTTGAAGGCTAACGGTATTGCGCGAATCCCTATCATGCTAGACGGCAAATAATTGCAGAGGCCTTTGTCACAGCATTTGACTGTATTAACTGCATAAATTACGCACATTTGATATTTCTTTCTCACCACTACCGACAAGCGATGCAGCGTCCGATCGTCCCTCCAGGTGACAAGTCTGGGAGAGCGGTGTGCCGCGGTGAAACCGGCAACGAGGTAGGAGACGTAGTGTGAAAATTGAGTGAGTAGGTGCCAAAAGGTCTTAGTCCACTCCTTAAGAAGGAGAGTGCCTAGCACGCTTGCAAGAGGTGAGTTGAAGACGTCAATTTGTTCATAAGATAGGATGCCGTACTGGAATCACTGAAATGGACAGCAGCAAATTTGGACTGCTTACGCCGCTCAGTACTCTGTCCGCTCACCCGTAGCAGCCGCGTTTCTGCGTGAGTTGCGATTACGAATTTGTGAAGGCAAATGCGATGACCCTTTCCCCTACAAGTCACTTTTTGCTTTTGACGTGCTCAAATCAAGCAGTGGAAATTCAAATAGTGAATTACATGGTGGTTGATTGTTGAACAGGTCAACCCGGACCACTGTGTGGTCGCAGCCAGGTCACTTTTGCATTTGCCGCAAGCCAATCGACTGATGATCAAAGAACTTCCTCCTTTTGAACCTTTAACACCTCCATTTCAAAGCGCAACAAGGCATAGCATTGCAAAAGATCGTTTCAGTAATGACTGCCCTGTTCCTCTTAGAAGTCGCTGTGCTTGTGTGGTCAATAAAGCCACTAATTCTTGTATGTAGGCTTAGACTCAACGAATTTAGGTGAGGAGATTGTGAGGCGTGCACTTCAGAGAGGTTTGCGCTGAAAGAATATGTGATGTGTGAGGCCAGGACGGCGGAGCATAAATGGAGGATAGTTGATGTTGACTGTAACTTTGCACGAGACTTGTGCGTTGCATTACCTATGCGGCGCTCCAAATAATCTCCGTCGATCGGCCACGCCATCGCAAAAACACATGAAAGGGATGGTAGGAAGCAAATCCGACCTCTTTGTTTGTTGTTCGTAGGAAATCAAAATGTCGTGTATTCCTGTCGTGCAATGGAACCTCAGTCACAAAATGTATTGAAGCGTTGTCAGAAGAGATCGACAGTGGCGTCCGATTCGGCGACTTGCTTCGCTGGTTGGTGCAAGAACTGGCGTAAAGTAGGTGTGTTTTAGATGCACAAAAACCTAAAATTAACAGTGCTGTGCGAGGCTCCTTCCCCCTCCTACCAAACTAGCTACTGCTTTGCCGAAACAATTCGGTAGTACTTACATCACTGTGGATGTGTGCAAATGAATGAGGAGGGGTGGAACATACAAAACCAGGTCCGATGACCAGTTTACTGACCTGTTGGTGGCAGTGTGATCTCGGTGCGTTGATAGTTCTTGAGTTGTATTGGCCTTCGAGGAGTCGTCTTTTCACTCCCAGCATGTCTCTGCTCCATATGAGCCAATGAAGATGAAGTGAAAAGAGGTTAAGCTCTTATAAACGTTAAGAATTGGTAGTGCAGAAGTAATCACCGCTAAATCGTGGAACTGGAATAACACTGAACCAGTAGAAATGAACGAACAACTACAGGATCATTTCAAGAGGCCGCAGTCATTCCTAGAATTCACGCTTTGCTTTTGCACACTTTCCACTATTCCGGTACGGACGGTTGAACGTAAACTATCAACACTTAACACTTGGACCTGTACCAAAACAAATCTAGTCATTTGCGCAACTGAATGAGAAAGCCTTTGGAATAGATCCGACCGCATATGCGGCTTCCTAACGCCAATGAATTGCGGCCAGTGATCGGTGGGTCAGTTGCGTCTCTAGAATGTAGATGGACAGAATGATGGGGACAGACGGACAGGCAGTCATAAGAACCCGGGGATTTTCCATCCTTTCCTAATTGCATTCTCCCTCGTCCTCTTTCTCTCCTTCGCTGCAAGGCTCTTCGGGAGCCCAATGGCTCTGCATGTAGTTACTCAGTACTGACAGATCAGCAGCCATTTCGTGCCCCGAATTCGCTCCTATGTCATGGTGAGCGCATTTGAATTAATGCATGGGATAGGTTTCGCTTTGTGGCTGGTGGCATAGGTGATCGCATTGATGTTAGCGTGAGTGCTGACAGCACCTCATTCGATCAACGACAAGCCAGTACTCCTCACCTACATCTCTCCTCCTTCATTTATGTCTCTTTGTAAAATGACGTCAATGCCTCTCACAGAATACAGCGATTCACACAAAATGCCACCCATGAAAGGTTGTATTTCAATTTGAATAGTAGGAAGGCTAGGAGCGCATGCCCTTTCCCTTTACACCGCTTGAATCATTCTGCTGCCTGCAGAACAGAGGCGCAAATATTTGGTGTGAAGTGCTACTTATAAGTAGGGAGTAGTCCTTCACAAAGCAGCCACTTGCAATCACAAAAGTCGTAACAGAATGGAGGACACTTGAGGTATCCAAAAGACAGAGAGTCAACTCCATCAAAACCTTTTCATGAGGACGATAATGTGCATGTCGACTATGTTTCCCCATTAGGCGCAAAGTGCGAGCGAAGTCAGGTTGCCAATCAAAGGACAGCCAAAGTGTGTTCTTGTCCTAAATCAAGGTTGGAAAGAACCGAGCATTAAAGAGGCAACTGGAAGACGGTGCGTGGGTACAAAGGAAAAGATGTGGACAATCGGCCATTTCTTTGCATCCTCAGAGAGGTCCCTGGTGTTTGGGAACCATATAAATGAATAAAGCTCACTTTGTAATGGTGTGCAAAGCAAGGAGAGTTCTCGCAGACAGACTCGCATGTCTATGCATTTGATGCGCACAAACAGGCAAGTCCAGCTTGCCACTGCAAATTTCTGTTCCAACATTAACCTCATCCAGCAGCATCCCTTAGGCAATGCGTGTTGCTGCACTTCAACTGCGTCAAAAGCAAATGTGACATGGTGAGAAGTGGTAAAGAACAATGCACAACACAATCAATGATCTTATAATCTCACCTTTTATTCACGTAGCACCGTGGTTCCACCCACGCATGAGGTCGTCCGGTAGTTGTTTCTACACACACTAATTTCATGGACAGTACAGAAAAGCGTGTTCCTAGTGTACAGTGCTTTGTAGTAAAGAGCCCAAAACCATTCTTCGGATTTGTAAGCGAAATGCTAAGGACGTCAGTTAAATCCCATCCTTAAGTGCAGCACCGCTTAAACAGAAGTGTGGATTGTGAGTACATGCCAGTGTGCACGTACGAGAACCCATTTTACCTTGCCATTCAAAGTGAAACAATGGACCCACATCAGCAGAGCCGCAGTCTGCTCTTCTTCGGGTGATCAGAACAGAGACCGTGGCATGGTGAAAAGTTTCTTGAGAGCTGAAACGGTGATAGAGCGGATAAGGCTATTTGAATCCATCCAAATAAGTATTTATTTGCTACGCTTTGCTCTAACCCCTGTTATCGTGATTCCTATGTCATTTTCCAATGGACTGAATCACTGCTGTTATCTGCGGTGAGAGAGGGTAGCAGGAGGATGCATGCAAACTAAGAGAAGCATGTGCATCCATTAATGTCGCTGAAATGCAAGCGGCAAGTGCATTTATTGACGGGAAATGGAAAATTTCAAATTGCTACTTAACAGGATATCGGCCACGGCAGCAGCACCACCGTGACTGATGTCTCAATTGGTACAATTTTTAAAAGACTCTTGGTTGAGAATGGTGCGAAAATCGCGTACGCAACGAAATACTTGGCCAGCAAGGATCATGCAGCTGTGATGCAAACAGCACCTGATTTACTTGCCAATCTAAACCAGATGATGTAAATAACCGATGCAGAAGAATCTTCTTTAAGTTGCTGGCATCCAGAATCCCAAAACTAACTCCTAGTAAGGCTTTGCAATAATTTGCATTCGAGCGTTCATTCTTGAGTCGTGATTGGTCAACGTGTGCGCCATCCAATGAAATGGTGGTTGGAGGGCGACAGCAGAGATTAGATGCTGCGCGAAAAGGATGGTCTATTTTAAAGCATTGAATTGGTGCTCTGTAAGGCGAGCTTAGAAGAATGCAGGCTGGAAAGCAGTTTATGCACTGTCCCTTTCAAGACCTTCACAAATTGGACTTGCCACACATGCAGTCTCACCATGGATGGTCAGGTGCCTGTTAGCATGCCAGTATAGTCGAATGTGATGAATGGGATTGAGGATAGAGGAGATGAGCCAGGACAGTGAAGCCTGCGATCAAGAGCTCTGCTGGCCCCATTGAGCATTCGCTTACGCACCCATCAGTAGTGAGACACATTCACCATCCTACAGCTTGAGTTCAGTCACCAAACTGATTTCAGGCGTTGTGGAACCCATCACCACGCATTGCAACAATGCGAATTCAAGCTTATGCTAAAGCGTTTGCGAAGGAAGAGGACTGAATTGTGAGAGCAGAACTGTCATTTTCCTCTAGCCATGTCCAACATTTAACTGTTCTCTGTATGCCTTGTTGTGCGAGCCTCCAGCGCTTCGGCGTGGAAGCAACTTCTGCACTTCACTTTTGTAGCGTGTGCCGATACAATCCAGGAAACCCCATCTCTGCCTGGAGACACAACACACAAAGCAACAACTGTGGTTAATCTGCCAATCAAAGGGTAAAGCGTGATCCCCAGGCTTGGGAGACACCCACTTTTAAGTCTCTTGATAGTCATTGGCAATTCCGTTCATGGCTACCACATGAAGTGCCTTTCGCCTGCCATGGCCTCAGAAATGCTGACAATTTGTTCGTAGCTAGTATTTTGCTTTTATTAGGGACTTATTTAATTCAGATTCCATGCTGACGAAGCGTCTCGCAGCTGACATCTTCATCACTGAATCAAGTGTCGTGAGCAGCGTTGGTTGCACTGGGTAGACAGCTTTAAATTTCATCAATTCGCCGTATCGCACTTCCAGGTACCAGTGAAATTTAGGACGCCGCTTAGATCATAATGACAATTAAGATCCATTTTAACGAGTCTTGCAGGAGCAACTGCTGTAGCTATTTTCGTGACATAATTTCTTACAAAGTTATGTTCAACAAATATCGCACCAAAAGTGGTCAATTTAATTTAGAATAAATTTTAAATATTAAAATCTGCCTTAAAGCTTATCAATCTGCTTAAACAGGATTAGAGATATACACAAAGCTATAAAGCAGACAGAGTAAAATTGTACGTTGTTTGCATTTTGTTTGGACGCTTGCCTGGCTGTGTGGGGTCTTCCAATTAACAGCATAGCCATGAATACGGATTCTATATACATTGCTTGATAAACTCAACTTCGAAGGTGTTTCGATTAGCTGGGTAAACCGCGATCCACATAAGTCTACCAATTTGCATCCTTGAGCCTTTCAAAATTCATAAAGTAGGAGTTATTGCTTCCCTGGTTACCTACGTCGGGTACTCCTGCCTTGTCTAAAACACCAACTTAGAGTCTGTCACAACAGGGCTCACTTCGTGCAACTTGTACTGGCGCATAGAGTGAAGGCCAATCGGAGGTGTGAGAGAGCGTGCTGGTTCAACTGGGACTTCGGTGTTGACAAATGTACGTACCGAACTCTTAAATATGCAACTGTTGCGTTCATTCGTCTATGTGTTTTCCTTCGTCAACATTTACTGATACGCTTTGATTCGGATGGGAGCGTCTGCAGCCTCGGACATTGTCGCGATCACTGCCACCTCCTGCACCGGTAGGCTACTGCTGCTCTTGTAAGGAAAGCCAGGTTTCGTTACATCTGCAGCACTTTTCATGAGAGGAATTGTGCTTTGTTTGTGAGTGAAAGGGAAGCTCCAGCTAATCCTATCGTCCGCATTCCTTTCGTGTGTTGATTTTAAGCAAATCGATACCATTTGCGAAATAGAATACAAATTTAGACGCATTGCGCTTGAGGGACTGTGAAGGTTTGACTGTGGTTGGGGAATTGGCTACAGCCATAGCTCAACAGAGTGGCGGCTATCAGGGGACTTAAACTGAGATCCAAAGAGATTTCTAAATGCAGACTGATGCTGGAGTCGAGAAGACTGAGAAAATTGAGTGGGGTGGAGACGAGTCATGTCGTATTGCATTTGCCACCAACTTTCGTGTGTTTTACCGCTCTCGCATCCATTCCTTCATCAATTGCACGCACTAGCATAGTCATTTGTACCCGTGAAGAGAGGAATGAGAGGGCTAGTTGAGCTCACACTCACTAGTTTGATCTTCAACTCTATTCTTCCTCCCCCCATTATCACTCTTTGATTTATTTCGGTTGTGCCCCACTGTTATTCTCTCAGCGACCTACTCCACATCCAATCCCGCCACTTTGGTGAACGATCGGCCATTGCATCGCCAATCATTGCCACATTGCCCTATCAACACTGCCGTTGGCTGTATTTGGAACTGAGCACTTGCTCTTCTTATGTCTGTCATGAAGTTGTGCACTGTTGCTAACGAAGTTGCTGATCACTAGCGGTGGTATGGGTAGGCATTCCACAATTTTCGACAACGCGCTTGCAACAATGGAAACGAATTGACTTCCAGAGGAAAGGTTTGCCGTGGATGAGGCACAAACAACAAGGCTGGTGCCTTTGATTTCGGAACAGCGGTTGATGACGGATCATGCTTGAATATGGCGTGATAGCATTGGTCCTGTGGAACTACCATCCACCCCAGAGATTGAGTAAAATCGCACCGATGGTTTTACACATACGTTTATGCGTAACCGAAGACTGCGCCTAGCAATGCTCGATGATTGCATTTCATCACAATTCCTATCGTGTCTTCGCTTATTAACAATGCTACACACAGTGCTTGAATCAGAAATGGTCTCATCGGGGTAGATTGTGCAAAATCCATTAATTTGTCGATCAACTACTATGCTGATGGCCTCATCTGTGGGCTCACCATGTCGCATTTTGCCACAATATTAGCCGATATTGGCGCTCGATTCTACAGATATTAGCACAAGTAAGGAATGCGTCAGCTGGTTTGGATTGCTCAATAGTAATGACAGTCATCGCGAGTGATGGCATGTTTACACGTCTTTTGACCTAAGAAACTGTTACCGTGCCTGCCAACATCTGTCGTGTTTGCCGTTTGGGCGCGTGCGCACCGCTGTCTCACACCTGGATTTGAGTTGACCTCATCTCGGTAGCTAGGGCAAGCAAGGGGAGGGGAGGGGAGGGGAGGTGAGGGGGCGATTTCACAAAAAGACGTACATGAACGGGATGACACGCTCAATTCCCTTGTAAAGGCTTTGAGGACACTACCATGACCCTGTGATTGATGACAGCGAAACAGGTCTATTAAAATAAAAATATTCAAATTATAATTCGCTTCCAACGCCACCTGGTTGAAGGCGTTACACGTTGAAGTAGTCTGTGGTGAATAAGGTATGCAATGTTGTTTGACAATTTAATGCGAGTGGTGAACGGAGTCAAAATAAGTTTTTGAAATTGCAATTGGTCTCTCCTAAATGCCTTTTAGTTGGGCAAGTCATAATGACAGGGTGAATTTGCACTGTAGGATGTTATTTTGTCACTACTTATCTGGTGCATTTGAATGCAAAAATGCGGTATCGGATTCGCACCAAAGCAGAAGTTGCCAGTTTTAAGAGTAGGCTCTCGAAGCGATCAGAGTTGGACCACTGGTAAATGTTTGGCTGATCTCAGTCACTACCTCCAACTACTGTCAATTGGTTCAGAGAATCCGAGGAAAAATCAGAGGCAATGTGATTTTGCAAAAGCCTATGCCTTTGGGATAAGTAAGAAAAACCTGTGTACCCAGGGTGGTTAACAATGCAGCTGCTGCGCCAACCACTACCATGTTGTGCCACAAGTCATCCTTACGCCTCTGACAAGTCGTATCTGTAGAGAAACTAATTGGTCAGCAAAACGAAAGACGATTACACCTACACTAAAGGTATTGGCGTTAGGGGTGGAATCGAAGCAAATGAAAATTGGGGCTTAAATATAGCCCCATATTATTCTCGCTAATAATTGTACTGGTTCAACTTCAACCTCATCTTACTTCGCATAAGCTGCTAACTCACTAGATCTTTTGTAAATGGAACATTCACAAGCACGCTGCTTTTGTAGCCTCTGTGCAGCAGTCCTGTTACCCGGACTATGTTTAGGAATATGCTAATCCAAAAGAGAAATGGGTGCTGCTAGTACCCTGTGAGGGCAAGTTAATTGCATAATCTTCTTCTACTTCTTCCCCTCTCAACTGTTCAACTGTGCGATTCAATGCAGTCAAGCATTGCGTGGTATCGCGATGGGAGGCAACATCGGTTCGCTATAGCTGTCCGCCAACTTTCGGTCGCTATGTATTACGGCGTCGGGAAGGAGCGGCTGCAGCCCTCCGTTGTTTAACTACAAAATGCAACAAGATTCTCACGCTAACCACAATTGAAGGCTATATGGCACCCTCATCACAGCAAAAACTAGACTGGCAACAAGTCTCTGAGTGGTGTAGGTGCATATCTCTACTATTTGGCTGGATATGGGGCGCTGTGAAATTATACATGATTTTGACGTGGTTACGAAGAGGTAACAATGCTATTTTGCAAGCATCGAATTGGAAATAGGAAATCGCGTCCAGCTTAGCTTAAACCCATATGTGAGGCGCTTGCATTTAATGCTGCGAGAGTTGCCTTGGTGACTAAAATGAGAATCAAGGTACTCTGAATGATCGACGCGGACGCGACTCGCTGCAAGCACGCGAATTCGCTATCGAGGGTGACATAGAGGGTAAGAACTTCACTCACACATTCTGAATACGCCATTCTTGGCCAGCTTTCGTCGATTCATCCTGTCTTTGTTTAACTACAAAATGCAACAAGATTCTCACGCTAACCACAATTGAAGGCTATATGGCACCCTCATCACAGNGCCAACACTCGACTGGCAACAAGTCTCTGAGTAGTGTAGGTGCATATCTCTACTATTGGGCTGGATATGGAGCGCTGTGAAATTATACATGATTTTGACGTGGTTACGAAGAGGTAATAATGCTATTCTGCAAGCGTCGAATTGGAATTGGGAAATCGCGTCCAGCTTAGCTTAAACCCATATGTGAGGCGCTTGCATTTAATGCTACGAGAGTTGTCTTGGTGACTGAAATGAGAACCAAGGTACTCTAAAATGATCGACGCGGACGCAACTCGCTGCAAGCACGCGAATTCGCTATCGAGGGTGACATAGAGGGTAAGAACTTCACTTACACATTCTGAACACGCCATTCTTGGCCAGCTTTCGTCGATTCATCCTGTCGATATCATCCAGCACCTCCGTCCGTCGATTAGGCTCGTGCAATTTGGTTCTTGAAGAGGACGGTGTTGGCTCTGACACCGAGGTGCACGCGGAGGTTGCGGACGATTTTGTTGATACGCAGTCATCACCGACTGTTGCCGTTAATTCAGGCTGTGGCTGGTCCACTTTGAGTGCAATTTGGTTCTTGAAGAGGACGGTGTTGGCTCTGACACCGAGGTGCACGCGGAGGTTGCGGACGATTTTGTTGATAGGCAGCCATCACCGACTGTTGCCGTCAATTCAAGCTGTGGCTGGTCCACTTTGAGGAAGAAGAAGGAGCAATGAAGGCTGGAAGTGCGGAAGTCATGCACATGCATAAATGCAGCACAGGTGCCATGTGTGGCACAGATATTCAAGCTGTGTGGAGCTCAGTCATTGCAAGTTGCACCAAGATTAGCAACGCGCAACTGACGGAGAGCAGCTCGAGTACAGAGCACAGAAATGCAAATCTTGGCTACGTTTGATCCTACCTAGCCTCTACGAAATACTCTTGGGAATATCGGACGTGACAAAGCGAGCATGAGGACAGATGATTAAAAGAGAGAAGATTAACTTACACTTCTTGTGGTGTTGTCTGCTCACCACCTTTGCCAGCCTTAATTTTAGTGGATTGTCAGTGGCGACCGTTTGCCATTCTTCACCATTCGTAAGGACTTGAGTGACACATGCGACCGAGGAGGCGTGAGAGGGGGTTGAGGATGGTGGGGTGGTGAATGCTTGATCAAGAGTCCGTTTCATATTCCTCTCCTGCATTTGTCCAACTGTCACCACTACAGATATGGAACCCCGAACGGCTGACTATATGTACAAGAGGGTTGACCGCATGTCAAAGGGCATTGGGCCGTGCTGAACACCGCTCATGCAATGCGTCTGATTGGACGATTGACAAGTGTAAACGGAAATCGAACCGCGTCGCGTTGACAGCTCGTTGCCTATATGACTGCTAAGCCCTGTCAGACTGGCCTATTTTCGCTTAGTGGTCCCAGTCATACTCCAGCTCATTACAGACTGCGTTGAGTAGACTGCTGAGGTCTCCACTCAACCACTCCACTTCTTATTTGAGTCCACTTAATTCGTTTGCAATCAGCAAGGCAGACAGAGACCTCTACCATCTTCATTGGCCCTGCGATCCGATGCCTTTGCCTCTTCAACCTAGGTTTCTTCATCGCAACACTCACCTTTCGTCCTTTCACAACCCGGTGAAATGTGTTTTGTGCCTTCCTGTCCAAACACACAAAATCGAGGGTCTAGGCATGTAGTTACTGCCAAGGAGTTTTCGATTCTACAGATGAATTCCTGTTTGTCCTTAGAAATGGGCGCTTTGGACAAAGGTGAGTAGCAGCAAAACGTTCATCAAACATGGGATTGCGTGAATCGCTAGTCTAATGAGTGCATCGTATTCGACGTCCGAATGTTCGAGGGCTTCATTGAGGGGAAAATGAGCACTGTGCCCAAGTGTTGACTGGTAAAGTGTGCTCTCCTTAGGGAAATTTAACCGTCGATAGAAAAGATGGGACTGCAAGTGTCTGTGAACGGTTTGGCTAAGGATTGAGTAGAATGGAACCAGTTGTTGTTGATTTGGTGAAGGAATAGGCAAAGACTGTCCTCGCCTCTTGGCAACAGACTGAGCAGTCAGCGGAAACGGCATCCCAGAAATGCGATTACGTGGTTGCAATCCCTTCGTAGTTCCAAAACTTGTACGTGAGATTAATACGAAGTGCGTGCGAAAATGTTACAATTGCAGCATGCGAAAGAAACCAATTTGACCACAGCGCAGGTTGGCGCATCACCATCCAGATATCGAACACAGGTGCAGTAATGTTAGCCATAAATTAGACGGCTTCAAGCATAAAACGTGGTATCAGGTGATGAGAATGGAAGGCACATTTACTAGCCATGGGTTTGACAACCTGCTGCCAAAGTGGCATCGCTGCTGTGCATCACCACACACCAACATCCAATGCTTGATGACTGAGATGTTGCCCATGTTGTTGTGTTGATGCAGAGCAGGCCTGCATTGTACCAGCAGCCTAATGCAGCAGCGCATTGCATTAGTCGAGAAGGCAGTGCGATGAACTTCATGGCAGTCAAGGGTGTAAGGCGCAGGCTGGAAGTCCGATTCTTACATCTTTGAGTGCAGATGCGCGCACATTGGTCAACTAGGCAACCTTTGCCACCACATAGACGAACTCGAGGAGTAGTTTATCACACCTGACCGTCGTGATTATGGCGACAGACGACAGCGTGCCAGAGAATGCGCATTGACAAGAACGCAAAGCAATCAAGCGTAGGGAGTAGGAGTTGAACCTACGCGTGGTGTGCCCGAAGGATTTCTAGTCCATCACCTCAACCACTTGGCCATTGCCTCTATGGCAATGGCAATAGCAATGATGGGGATGATAATAGGGTCGAGGCCGTGGCGAAAGATAAGACATATGATGAGGTTGAGGAGGACAAGGGACGAATGCGTAAGAACGCATCCACTATCACATGTGGACATGCACGAGCGGGAGTCAACTTGTTTGTCACTACTGCTGCCACGCCTTTTTCAATGCATGACTATGCCTAGTATGTAGGTTCAGGAGGTACTGAGAGACACCACCTTCGCACGACCGAAAAAGAAACAAAGCGAATATTTGCGACAATTTGTATTTGTTGCAATGCTCTATATCACTCGAGAAATAATTGAGGACTGCTCAACTAGGACGATGCATTAGATGCTGTTCTGTCTCATAGGCAGCCCTACAAGACGTGGTCCACATCGTTCCTTCAGTGCTTCATACCGAAGAACGCCTTCCGGATGTTTGGATGTTGTGTGTACACTTGTGTAATGACTTAGTAAAGCTTGGTTGCTGACTAAGCCTTCAGTCATGCGCACATCTACGGCCACTTAATCTCGATATCTAGTTGAACTTAAATGCGTCGACAGTAGTAGACACTTGGTGGGAACGAAAATTCCATGATCGAGATCTTCACCGGCACGCAGGTGTGTAATCAACCGCCTCCAAATTGCGTTCACCACTTCCATGTCTAATTTCTCAGTTGCTGAATTGTTCGAATGGGCCGTGCTGAACACCGCTCATGCAATGCGTCTGATTGGACGATTGACAAGTGTGAACGGAAATCGAATCGCGTCGCGTTGACAGCTCGTTGCCTAAATGACTACTCAGGCCTGTCAGACTGGCCTATTTTCGCTTTGTGGTCTCAGTCATACTCCACCTCATTACAGACTGCGTTGAGTAGACTGCTGAGGCCTCCACTCAACCACTCCACTTGTGGTAGGTTTAACTTGACTGGCTGTATCCAACTAACCGACCTACTAATATTTATAAGGCTTTGGTAAATTCAACACCACCGAATACTAGCGGAGCGAAATGGCAGCTTCCGTGTGTGTACTGTTTGAATAAATCGCTTGCGGAAAGAGGGTTTCTTGAATTTAGATCTGCGTACAGTGTGGCGACTGGCATTTCCTTAATGGCACGCAGGAAGGCGGAGGACTTGATGTAGATGAGAGAGATGATGGTTGCAAGACCGTGGTGACTGCATTGATCACTGAGCCTAGTTGCAGGGAATCTTAAAAGCCGACATATGTTTGACTTGATGTAGCTGCGTATTTCTTGCAAAAATTACTATTTTTATTCCATCGACCAGCTTTAATCGGATTTCTTTTGGATGAAATATTGTTTTCCGGAAAAGTAGAGCCCTTGCGTGATCTACTCCGTTACGTCTGCGAGTGCTTGTTCTAAAGTATTTGGAATTTCGTCGGTGTCACCAAATTGCCCATTTAAGTTGAGACTAAAGCAGAGAATACAAAAAACACAAGTACCGCCACCACTGCGAGCATTAACTTAAAGCAATGCGGGTCGCACTGTTATTATCTTGGGAACTGGCTTTGGACTGGGTGGTAGCGAATTTGCGCGAGGAAGCCAGATCCATCCGTTCAGTGTGGCCTTACTGGCGAACAATTTTACTGCCAGGAACAGTGTCCTCTGTCACGTCCGAGAAAAGTGTCTTTCGTCGAGCCAAATTTGCTCTATCAACAGCTACTTTCTTATTCTGAAGTCCATTTTTGTGCCCCAAACAGTGTGTAGAATACATGATCTCATGGTTCCTCTTAGTGTACAAGCAGACAAAGCTTTGTGGACTACGGAATATGTTATGAATTGAATCCTTTTATGCGCAGAAATGGAGCAGAGAGGAGAGTGCTAAGAGAGAAGAAGTGAAAGTGAGCATTCACGGAAAGTATGGTTGATGGTAATAAGGAGTATTTAGACCGAAGTTATAGGCACCGTCCTTTGCCATTGTGGCGTCACCATCTGTTTTATTGCTAAGATGGAACTTGAAGGCGTCAAAGGTAGTCAGCAATGCCTTCTGTGTGCATAGAAGTAGACGATTTGACCAGTTTTCGCCAGGGCTAAATTAATCTTACATTTGTTTGTGAGGCCCGCATCCCATTTCGCATGTTATCAGCTATTCGCTTCACCTTGGTTGCAAGAAATTGAGGTGCATGGCGACAGGGGAGCACACCGAAGGTATTATGAAGGACACGATGTAGTGGAATACTCCTTGAACTATAGGTTTGCGTTGATTCTCATAAGCTATGCTTCCATTCTGCATCGGTTTTCACAAACTGTTTCAGTAGTGCCCCTTTAACTGTCCTATACTTGTCTACTTTGTTTGATACAGACTTGGCATAGTGAGACTTGCTGAAGACCGTGGATATGTTTAATTATTCTGATTCACTTAGCATGCAAGCAGAAGCGAAGCAGAGCACCGGAAGCTGAATGGATTAATGATCAGGTATTTTAAGCAATTATTACCCCTACGGCTGCATAATTTCCTCCAAATTTACGTCGCGAAAATTGCGTCCTCATGAAAGCTCTCAAAAACGCCTAATCGCTGACCCACTTCATCGTGTTGTACCCATCTACAATTCGCTTCACTTCATCTGCTTTCTCATTTCATCTGCCTCCTTCGTCACCCTATTATGCCATTTCGCAATGTCAGGACGATTCGTGCCACAACCCTTTCTACTCTAGTCCTTTGAGAAGAATGGCATTTGTGTACCACTGCATTGCATTAAGTGGTGCTAGTCCACGTCTCGGTTACCGTAGTGGTGTTGACCGCCCACGTCTACTGGTGCCTTCAGGCAGTCCGGCACTCAGTCTGTACTGCACTCTCAACACCTCGACATTCGAACAATTTTAGCAACTGAGAAATTAGACATGGGAGTGGTGAAAGCAATTTGGAGGCGGTTGATTGCACACCTGCGTGCCGGTGACGATCTCGATCATGGAATTTTCGTTCCCACCAAGTGTCTACTACTGTCGACGCCTTTAAGTTCAACTAGATGTCGAGATTAAGTGGCCGTAGATGTGCGCATGACTGGAGGCTTCGTCAGCATCCGGGCTTTACTAAGTCATTACACAAGTGTACACACAACATCCAAACATTCGGAAGGCGTTCTTTGGTATGAAGCACTGGAGGAACGATATGGACCACGTCTTGTAGGGCTGCCTATGAGACAGAGCAGTTCTCAGCTATTTTTTGAGTGGTGTAGAGCATTGCAACAATTACAAATTGCCGCAAGCATTCGCTTTGGTTCGCTAGAAGGGTCAATGGTGCCAGGGTGGAGGATAACTTCCATGTCGATGGATAACTGGCATTTTAACCGACTGCGCTATGTAGATATTTTAGGCTTACTGGCTAACGCTGTTCGAATATCCGCATGTTATGCTTGACAACCCGGGGCAAGAATGCTAGAATCGCTGCAGTGTGCAAAAATTGATTTTAAGATATGAATTCGGTTGCAAAAGTAGGCGTTGTCAGGACAATAGGATGAAGGGAGTCTATAGTGGTCCCGGCATTGGCGCATCCTTGGTGTTGTCTTTGGTCGATAGTTCTTACAGGCAACAAGTGACGACTATCCTTTGACCCAGGAAAAGCTTCAATCTATTCACTGCAAAAGGTTATTCGTAGTCCAGTGAGAAGACCAGCTCAAACATCGGTCTGCGAAGTTTATTCGCCTCATTTGGTAGGACAGTAAATCCGACTCTGACCTGTAGCTATCACTGCGACACTTTGACAAGCTGTTTGGCTTTGCTTTGGGTTTTACGCCTACTGCAGGCTGCTCGGTTGTTTGTTGGGTGGACGGCGTGGCTTATTATGCATATGTGTAGACTCTCTGAGGCAATATGATCCCAGTGTCATACTTAGGCGAAGGCATGTGTGAGACCAGCACACCCCTCCTGGACTAAGAAGCTGAGAATGCGTTGCTCAATAAAACTTGTACCACCAACTACCGTAGAGAGCGTAAAATGTTTGCGAAGACCTTAGATCCAGCACTTAATTCAGACCATTAGGCACGCATTGCTTTGCCACTCAGTGATAGTGATAGGGTCGCGAGGGCAGATGCAGATAATTAGGCGGAGCTTAGGTGCTGAAAGGAGCTAAATCGGTATGCTAAGAAGAGGACAACGATATTATCGACTCCTTAGGCTCTGCTGAAGCTGCGTTTACCCAAGTTTACTATATTGGCAGTAACAAGGACAAAATCGTAATTCACCTTGAGAACAATCACATTCCCGCGCATCTGCTCCCATTCCTTTGGAATTCCTTGATTTCAATTACCAATATCATACTCTGCCCCGCTCTCAGCACTGGTTGCGCTGCATGTGGATTCATTAACTTGTTTCTTGTGTGTCTAGTGAGGGAATAATTCAACACGACGAGGCTACGCACACTTCGGTCTGTCATGACTTTATCGATGGATAGAATTGTAGCATGCTACTTTGTTTCTTCCCTTCACCTGATTCGCAGCACAGCTACTGTCTGCAGCTATGCACATCTGAGATGTCTCTACCTCCCTTACCAAACAGTTTATTGTGCACACAATCCAGCCAAAACGAAGTGCAGTTCTGCGATCTCAGCGGTGAGAGAGAAGAGGTGACTGCATCAATGCCAGCTGTCTCCCAAACAGTTTGGTTGGTTGGTTCTGCCTGCCCGGTTAGCAGAACCGATTCTTAGCGATTGTGTCTCCCCTTGCCCCTTTATGTGCATCATAGCATCGACAAAACAGGCAGAAATCGCCTGCGGTGTCTGAAAGACTTGACTGGCGCTAAAGCATAAGTGATTTGTGGAAGTGAGGGGATAGTGCTTCTACTATCACCTATATTTTGTTTGGAAGAATTTAAAGTACCATCTTGGGAAGCTTGTTTGGATTGGTTTAAGCAGGCTGCAGGCGTTGGATATTTGGCTGATCTCACTCACACCCCACAGCTGCTGTCAGTTGATTTAGAGAATCCGAGGAAAAATCAGACACAATGTAGTTTTGTGGAAAGCTTATACCTTCGGCTGAAGTAAGAAAAAATGGTGTCCCCAGGATGGTTAACAATGCAGCTGGTGCGCCGACCACTGCCATGTACTGCCCCAAATCATCCTTACGTCTCTGACAAGTCGTATCCGCTGAGGAACTAATCGACCCTCACGTGAATAGACGAGAAAACTGGAATTGCAGAGCTTGAACCACATGCGTGGCTAGTTGTGCGAGTAAAGAAGTAGTTCTGATTGGCCAAAAGTAAAACATCGCACCAGTGACAGGTTTCAGTGACCACCGGACCAGCACGAGTGTGCGAACTTACCCCGCATAGCTAGACTCGTACTCGACAAGACAAGTGCCGTTCACATTTTGGGTGAACACATTTAAATCAAGACTGGATCGGTGGTGGCTGTAGAAGGAGGACGTAGTACCTGCACTACAAACACCTCCACCAGTAGCCACTGCAGCGGGATTGCTGAGGCCTGTGCAGTTGGCTCTGTATGGATAGCAGTTGCTAGATGAGAAAAAACAGTTTCAGTGGAAGCAGAGTCACCGCTGCGAAGACGAGGTGGTGCAGCTTCAAAATCACTTCCGTTACCAAGGCACTCAACAACTTCAAAACCAAAACAGAACCATGGACTGCGGGAATGAAGGGGATTTGGGTTGTTGAAATGTGAGGACAAAGGCAACATGCGTTTGGTTTGATGGGAATAAAAAGCATTTGTGCTGCTGCAAGAGCTTTGGATGCAAGTGGGTGGAATTCCAAATGGTAAAAGAAACTCACCTTGCCCAGATTATTTTATCACACAAAGGCGTATTGAAATGCTGAGGTTTTGCCTTAACACCAACTGTACCTGTAAAATACGGTGGAAATAATGCTTCTAACTCACTCGTCTCCGCCATCGTAGTCACCTGTACAGACCTAGCATGATACCATGCAAAACACAAAACAAGGACAAAACAAACCACACTTTGCAATGGATCTTTGGAGCCCAACATTATGAAGATGTCCCATCCAACTGCCCCAGCTTCATTTCTCACCACTTTATACGAAAACTCATTTGATCCACCTCACCAGCCCTGTGCCTCAATCATCTAACTATTCTCATATTTGGTCCCTTCCTATCACACAAAGCAATACATTCACCTGCCCGTCTGACTGTCTGCTTGGACACCTTCAAGGTCTGCTTCTGTATGCTATGTAGAGGGCGAATGATTTTTTTGAAGGCCTGCTTGACACGATTGTTCAAACAACTATCAGAGGTTTGAGTGCCCAAGAACAAACCGATTTTGAACCATTTCTTGCCTTCGCGCCAAACCTTTCCCCACTAAAGCAATTTGATGAGGCCAAAGTGGAAATGCAGAAAGGCAATGATTCCAATAAAGCAAGTGAGTCTCTGCACTGCTTGGACTTATTCCAGCAGTAAATTCATTTGAGAGTGGATCCCTTGGAGATGCTGAACTATGCAGACATAAAGTACGCTTCGATGAATGCACAGGATGCTCCTGGTTCTTCTCTCTCGTTAGACGGACCTCGAAGATGAATGGCAGAATGCGGAACTAGAGACAGCTATGAAGGCTAAATGCATTTCCAGTTTCACATGCTGCAACACAGCGTCTCTCTAGAAGTGCCTGTTCCATAGCTTCTCCAGGAACACTAAGCACTGACAACGCTGATCAGTGGGATGAATGCAATCCCAGTCACCTGTCAAATTGTCAGAAGGAGGAGGGTATCATCTTTATAAGGCGAGCATTCATAGCTAAGCATTTATTTGACAGGGAATCGATCAGATAGAGAGCCGATCAGTTCACCACGACTTCCTTGGTACTGCCCACCCATTCAAGTCACTTACAAACAGACCTCCTGCATCCTACGCCTTCTTTGTTTTCTGCGAACTAAACAACGCTTGATACAATGTGTCTCAGTACTGCCGTTTCTGTGACCAAATCACGAGTGGTTCCCCTGCTGGAAAACAGTCGAGTTTCTCTTATGGATCTTCGATGATCGCAAAGGAGCTGGCAGTATGTCCTTATTCTTCCACATTAGTCATCGCGACTGCTACCTTGAATGTCCAAATGAATGCTCACATCACTCTCTGCTGCCTTGACAGCTAGAACGTAGTAAAGGATGCCTAATCCCCTGTGTGTTGATTGCTGACTCTTCGAGTTAAATTGGGTTGACGATTGCAATCATGTGCCTAATAGGGGGATGAGGCAAAGACGTGATTTGTTGCTTGGCATCATCCATCGTTGGCATCTGCGTTGCTGAGGGTAGGAAATTAGGGTAATGGCGGTCTGTTGGGCTGATCCAGACCACACATTGACTACCTTCGAGCCAACGTTTGCAGCATCATGGACAACAGCCAGCTGCTCCTAGCTCCATTTCCGCACCTGCTTCACTCTCTGCTTGAACTGGTTCTGCCAATATTACCACGATGATAGAATGGTCGCTCTTTCCTTAGCTCACTGCATTATCCTCTTCCTGTCACTTGCTAGCATTTACACTCCATCCTCCTTGTTGACAGCTGTCTCACAAGCACTCCCCCCTCTTTTCCCCACTTTCCTCTCCTCTCTACTGGGCATGCTTCTTATCCCCTTCCCTGTTTAGCCTGCATTAGTCTTCAATCAGATGACTGGTACCGGTGGCAACAGCGGCAGTCCTTCCATACTTCATCCTTATTCGCACTATATTACTAGCACACGAGGTCACTGCAAACAGAAAACACAAAACTGAGCCTCGTTTCCCCTCGCTTTGTATCTGTTAGTTGGTGTCAGATAAGGCAAATGCGTACTGAACTAACTGCTTATCGTGTTGCTTCAAAGGCGACGGTGTTCTATTCCTATTATTTTTCATCTCCCAGCGACATCAACCAATTGTAACTGATGGGTGCGAAAGTGGTCCAATGATCTCATTGGTGGTATGGCAGTATTGGTGGTTCTTTTGGTGATGACGTAGCAAACACTCAAATCATGGCTTAACCAAAGTAGTAGCCAGTCAATAATAATGAGTAGCTCGCACCTGTTGTTCTTCTACCAACCAGTCAACCACAAATATCCCCACTACTACAAGAGAGGGTAAAGAGGAACCGCAGTGACAAGAACCATGTCAATCACCGGTTTGCACACTGTGTGATGGCCATTGGCCGAGAAGTTCGCTCACGGGTTCCGCGCCTACCAGCTTTGCAAAATCATCATGGTTTCGAAAAAGAAAAAGAAGGGCTGAATACCAGTTGATTCGATCGTTCAGTCCAAAGGCTTCCAGAAGTACGAGATCGTCCATTTCGTCTCACAGGTGGAAGGTTTTATGACCCGACCATTGATGCTACTAATACCTCGTTCTGCCCTAATCCGCTGATGGTCTAACAGGCGTTCCGCGTGATTGAGATGCGAAGGCTTCATCCCTCTCACTGACGTGTGACAGTCCACGGAGCTCGTAAGAGCAGGCAAGAATAGCTGGTGAGACTCGAGTTCCTGAGGCTTGAGTTTCTGGTTTTCATTTCGCTGAATCGCTTAAACTAGCTAAAATGAAAGCAAACTTAGGGTCTTTTCTCTTGCTGACTCAGCAGTCATCAATCAATTAGTTCAGTCTCTGGTTTTGAAAATTCTAATGAATAAATTAGCACTCACCATCTCCCAGTTGCAGTGAGATGGGATGGACAGTGACAGACCACTCGAGATTGAGAGAGAGAGAAAGAGGAAGGGAGGTAGGCAGATGGGTTAGTCCTCGATGTGTTTGCTTGGCTTTCAAAAAGCAAATAATTCTTCTATAGTGCAGCAAACATCCACGCAGGCAACGTGGCGAGTACGAGGTATTGGAAGCCTTCGTCTTGGAGGGTTGTTGGTGGGACAGTTGGCAGGTTGTTCCAGGATAAGCAGTGTGTTTACTCGCTATAGCGAAACATGAATGTCATTTGTCAGTCAGTGATCAGAGTTAAATTTTCGTGCATTCGTAAGGTGTTCCAAAGAAGTGAAGATGAACAAATGCTTGGACTTCGAAGCACCCGTCAGCTGCTTATGGATGACACATGGAACTTGTATGAACAGAATGCCTCAGTATGACTTCCCCAAGTGGTGACAGTGCCAGCTAACACCTCCATCACCTATGTGATGCAGCAGTAGATGCACGTAACACATTCCTTTAGCGTTGTTGGCAATAAAGTGTCATTTTCAATGTTCTACATCCTTGTATGCATCCTCACATAATTAGCGGGCGGTGCGCTCAGATACTCTCTGCCACATCTTCTCCAAAGAGCTCGACACAAACGGAGGAAGGCGTTTGTATTAGACGAGCTTCGATCGCATCCACCAGGTCCAACTAACACGCCATGCTAAGAGAGTTAACAGGAACGGGGGAATGCTACGAATGAGCAGCAAAAATCACTGTTCTAATAAGCAAAGATATGGTTATTAGGCACAAAAATGTGTAAGTGAGTAAATGTG
>LWMJ02000198.1:22261-83329 GCA_001693035.2 Taenia asiatica | reverse complement strand
ATGCTTGGTTGAAGGAGCAGTTTTTTACACCCTCACAACGGTCGTTGAGTGGCTGTTAAGAGGGCCAAAGACGAAAAGGATAAACGCACTCGGGTGAAGGGATGGGCGAGAAGAGGAAAGCAAATAGAGGAACATAACAGGTTAGGATGAAGGCAACGGCACTGTCGTTGTAGCGGTCGTCAGGGCATCGGCTGAGCTTGTGGCAGGGGAAAAGGACACAGTAGCAGTGGCAACAGAGGTAGGAGCAGTGATGATTAGAGGTACGGTGGAGTCGTTCACTCTGGACTCCGGTTTTCCCAGCTGGCATTGGCTGGAACTCACCCACTGATAATCCACTCGGCAGCATTGGGGAGGCGACTGGCTTTAGGATTCATCGGAAGTAACTTGCTCTCTGTTCCTTCGCTCAATTTTCTTCCAGTCAAAACCGTGAGGCACACTCGAACGCCGCCTTCCTCAACTGAAATAGACCGTCCTCGATTCGAGTGCCACACCCAAATATTTCATATGGAATCATGTTTTGTTCCCGCAAGCCTCTGCAGAAGTCGGGCAGGTTAGTTTAGAAGAAGTGAAATGGGAACCCACACAATAAGTGCTTTTTCCACAAAAATGCTTTGACCACAGCAAAACACACTGAAGGCTAGAACTGTTATAATGCAATCAGGAGTTCCATGAAAGAATTCCCTACCGAAGCAAATCTAAGCAGAGTGGAATTCATGCGTTTCCGGTGACGTGAAGCATAGGTGAGTTTGCGTCGTGATGAGAAACTAGATAAACAAGCCAACTGGCCCACCGCCTAATCAGTCACAAGCGTGCTTTTCTGCAGGACAGAACAGAAGTAGACACAACTGCAAGGGAAGCTTTGTTGATGACAGAAGCCTACTGCATATCTTTTGTCCCAGTTGTAAGAATGCTAGTCTTTGGACCATCATCGAGTTAGTTCGCATTGCTCTGATCTCACCTCCATGTCTCGAGCCGTTTTTATAAGTGCATAAAAAGAGTCGCAAACTGCATTTTCCTTCCAATTGTGGCACTTCTTGGCATATTTTTGATTTGCCAGGTACTAGGAGGCGGGAGAACACTTATATTGCTATAGTATCTTTCCAGTTTACCTGCAGCAATTTCCTTGGAGCGGGCTCTCACTGAATACAAGTACTAAATAAAAGTGACTCCGTAGACAATCGTTTCTGAACAATTCGCTAAATACTCGTGGAATCGCGTCCTTACTGCGTCTTTTCCAAATGCGATAGTTGCGCTCTAGGTCACTCAGAGTCAATGGCCAAACAGCCACCACAGTCCTGCCAAATGACGGTGGAACATTCGGTCACCAAGAAGCACTCGATCTTGATAGAAAATGCCCCCGCACGACCCCGTCATTGGCATGCTATTGCTGGAGGATACGGATCGCCATTCAGCCTGTTTCTGACTGCGTCTATCCATGCGCGTTGACGGTCTTACTGGCGCCGGACCACCCGAGTCAGGTGCCTGCAAGAGTGCTGGCAGGCTGCTCGCCGCAAGGCGATCGATGCAACAGAAGCACTACTTCTTCACCACGAGGCGCAAACTTATGACAGTCGGGTCGCTGTGGCTTATAACGCCGTTCAAATCATATCGTCTTTGATACATTTTGTTACCTAGTAGGCGAAGACAGCTGACGCGAAGAGTAGAAACTGTTGCCAAGTCACGCAAAGTGGTGCTATAAGTTGGCAGCACGTTATCGAATTACGACGAGAGTGCAAGCGTCGTTGAAACGCAGCACTTGCAGCACATTAGTAATGATCCCATAACATGTTTTAAGATCTGAATGTGAACAATTGTGAAGGAAGTGATGGGGTGAGCTGCCACAAGCATGTCATAATCGTTTCAATTCCACTTCCACTTGCACTCCACCATCCTCGCTATCCGTCAGGCTGCCGCAAATGCGTAGCTACTGTAGCGTCCCGAGGCTCCCTTTAAGGTAAAAGAAGGCGCAGTACTAGGGCAGAATATATATATTCCGGGAACAAAGGGCTTGGGGGCCGTTGGCACGGCTCGGAGGCCGACCAACCGGCTAGAACAAGATGGCCACCCAAGTGACCTATACCGGTAGTTCGAACAAACAAAGTATTACAGCTACACTCACTGACCACTAGGCCATCGTAACCTACGACAGCATTTTGTACTGATAAGGTGGAAAACGATTTGACGCCTTGCTAGCCCGGCTGTGTTTGCTTCAGTAGTAGGATGCATTGGAATGCCATCTTCAGCTCTCATCTGTCAAGCAACCATGTCCCTCGGAGAGCAATCCCAGTGAACCTGGAGGATTGTGCACAAGCACGCAAGCTATGTGAGTGAGTGAATGATGTGAATGGGATTATCTCCCTTTCCTCCTCGAAACTTCGCAGCAGCAAGTTTAGGGTAGAAATGCATTGAATGGGTGTTCTCACTACTTCTTGCGTGTTTCCAAAGCCGTTAACTGTAATCGCGTGGGTTGTAATTGGTAAATGGAGTAAACGGCCTCGATGTTTGACGCTCAGCTTACCGCATTGCTCCTCTACGGTGCTCAAGCATAAGTCACATTTGATACCTTGGCTGCGACTGTGTGGAAGTCTTGATATGTATAATATTTAATTGCAAAGGGTTTGTCGCACTGGTCGAGTGGTTGAGGCGATGAACTAGAAATCCATAGGGCACTCCGCGCGTAGGTTCAATTCCTGCTCCCTACGCTTGTTCGCTTTGCGTTCTCGACAATGCGCACTCTCTAGCACGCAGTCGTCCGTCGCCATAATCACTACGGTCAGATGTGAAGAACTATCCCTGGAGTTCGTTAGTGCAGTAGCGAAGGATGTCTAGTTGACCAAAGTGCGCGCATCAGCGCTCGAAGCCGTAAGAATCAGGCGTCAAGTCTGCGCACTAAACCCTTGACTGCCAAGTAGTTCTACCCACTGACTTCTCGAATAATGCGACGCACTGTTGCATTAGGCTGCCGTTACAATGCAAGCCTGCTCTGCATCAACACAACAACATGGGCAACATCTCAGTCATCAAGTATTGGATGTTGGTGTGTGGTGATGCACAGCAGCGATGCCACGTTAGCAACAGGTTGTTGAACTCATGGCTAGTAAATGTATCTTTCATTCGCATTGCCTGTTGCCACACTTTGTGCTTAATACTGCTCAATTAAAGGCTAAAATCACTGCACTTTTGTTTGAGATCTGGATGGTGATGCGCCACAGGTCTACTACGTTTCACCCTGGTCTGTGGTCAAGTTAGGTTCCTCCGCATGCTGCAATTGTGACATTTAGGCACGCACTTCGCATTGGTCCCACGTACAAATTTTGGAACTACGAAGGGATTGTAACCACGTAGTCTCCCTTTACGATGCCATTTCCGCCGACTGTTTGGTCTGTTGCCATGAGGCGAGGACAGTCTTTGCCTATTCCTCTATCAAATCAATAACAACTGGTTTCATTCTACTCAGGCCTTAGCCAAACCGTTCACTATCACTAGCAGTCTCATCTTTTCATTTTCATAAGAAGAACACACTCCACCAGTCAACACTTGGGCACAGTGCTCATTTTCCCTACAATGAAGCTCTTGAACATTCGGACGTCGAGTACGCTGCACTCATTGGGTTAGCGATTCACACTCCCTTATGTTTAATGAACATTTTGCTGCCACTCACCTTTGTCCAGAGTGCCCATTTGTAAAGGCCAACAGGCATTCGTTTGTAGAACCAAAGAGCTCTTGGCTATAACTATATGCCCAAACTACCGATTTGGTGTATTTGGACAGAAAGGCATAAAACGCATTTCACCGGGTTGTGAAGGGACGAAGGGTGAGTGGTGCGATGAAGGAAGTTAGGTTGAAGAGGCAAAGGCATCGGATCGTAGGGTGGGCCAAGTCCACCAGAGCAGAACATTCTTCCATGCGAATCGTGCATGTGGCCTCACATAAACACCTCATTGTCTATCGCTCTCGGCAATGCAGCCGTGTGTGTGGCCACAGCACTTGTCGTCGGCTTGCGGAGGAGGTGGACATATGAAGTTAGAATGAAAGCGTTCTCTTGCCCAGCACCATATTTATTCACTCGAAGCACATTGCTAGCTTTTGGTGTCAACTCAGCCACTTGGACGGGAGGTGACAGAGTGCTTGCAGAGGCTGCGTAACTGAGAATGGAAATCGGTGCTTTCACTAGCATAGTCGCTCTCTTATAGTCACCGTCTACCTGCATCAGCAACGTTTAGTGAGTTGTTCTCTGCATCATGAAACGCCTATCAGCTGCGTCCCTACTTTCTCTTCATCGAATTTTGTTATGTTCTTCCATCCCCTCGCATCTCCCTTCTGTTTCCATTAGACAATTCTCAGTGGTCACGCAATCAGCGAGTGATAATTGTAAGTGAGTACCTACCACTATTTTACTATTTTTATGAGAACTTGATGCCTCTGCGCTGTGGCAAATGTCGAAAACCTGCTTCTATCTGCATTTATTTAAAACGATGCTGTCCGCGTTGGCCACATCTCGCCAATTTCATCAAAAATAAACTTCAGGCTCTACTGTGCACCCAATGCTTGAATCATTGATGAACATACTTCATGGCATTGCATTAGGTATATTGAGGCCGGGTTGGACACAAATATTGCTCCCTAGTCTCCTCCTATTTCTTGATGAATTTCTTCCTTGTTTATGGCTGACTCCAACGAGTAAGTATTAAAGGGAAGGCAGTATTGATTCAGATGCTTAGTGCTGTGGAAAAATACGTGCAGTTAAACGACGTCAACCCTGATGGTGTTGCATCCGTCGTCGCCGCTGCCATCGTTTGCTTGCAGCACATATGCGCGGTGCAATCGTGTGACTTGGTCTGATCTGTCGGTGCTTATGACTTTGTGGGTGAGTTGTAACTATTACTCCATAGTTATGCGATGATCAACCATGCACCAACATTTTGAATAAGTTGCGCTACTCTCACTTCATGGTGGAAAACGATTTGACGCCTTGCTAGCCCGGCTGTGCTTGCTTCAGTGGTAGGATGTATTGGAATGCCATCTTCAGCTCTCATCTGTCAAGCAACCATGTCCCACGGAGAGCAATACCAATGAATCTGGAGGATTGTGTACAAGCACGCACGCTATGTGAGTGATTGAATGATGTGGAGGGGATTATCTCCCTTTCCTCCTCGAAACTTCGCAGCAGAAATTATAGGGTAGAAATGCATTGAATGGGTGTTCTCACTACTTCTTGCGTGTTTCCAAAGCCGTTAACCGTATTTGCGTGGGTTGTAATTAGTAAATGAAGTAAACGGCCTCGACGTTTAACGTTCAGTTTACCGCAACTCTCCTCTACGGTGCTCAAGCATAAGTCACATTCGATGCCTTGGCTGCGACTGTGTGGAAGTCTTGATATGTATAATATTTAATTGCAAAGGGTTCGTCGCAGTGGTCGAGTGGTTGAGGCGATGGACTAGAAATCCATTGGGCACTCCCTGCGTAGGTTCAACTCCTGCTCTCTACGCTTGTTCGCTTTGCGTTCTCGACAATGCGCACTCTCTAGCACGCAGTCGTCTGTCGCCGTAATCACGACGGTCAGATGTGACAAACTATCCCTCGAGTTCGTCAGTGTAGTAGCGAAGGTTGTCTAGTTGACCAAAGTGCGCGCATCAGCACTCGAAGCCGTAATAATCGGGCGTCAAGCAGTTCTACCCACTGACTTCTCGAATAATGCGACGCGCTGTTGCATTAGGCTGCTGTTACAATGCAAGCCTGCTCTCCATCAACACAACAACATGGGCAACATCTCAGTCATCAAGCATTGGATGTTGGTGTGTGATGATGCACAGCAGCGATGCCACGTTAGCAACAGGTTGTCGAACTCATGGCTAGTAAATGTGTCTTTCATTCTCATTGCCTGTTGCCACATTTTGTGCTTAGTACTGCTCAATTAAAGGCTAAAATCACTGCACTTTTGTTTCAGATCTGGATGGTGATGCGCCACAGGTCTGCTACGTTCCACCCTGGTCTGTGGTCAAGTTAGGTTCCTCCGCATGCTGCAATTGTAACATTTGGGCACGCACTTCGCATCGGTCTCACGTACAAATTCCGGAACTACGAAGGGATTACAACCACGTAGTCTCCACTTACGATGCCGTTTCCGCCGACTGTTTGGTCTGTTGCCAAGAGGCGAGGGCAGTCTTCGCCTAATCCTTCACCAAATCAACACCAACTGGTTCCATTCTACTCAAGCCTTAGCCAAACCGTTCACAGACACTTGCAGTCCCATCTTTTCTATCGACGGTTAAATTTCCCTAAGGAGAGCACACTTTACCAGTCAACACTTGGACATAGTGCTCATTTTCCCCACAATGAAGCCCTCGAACATTCGGACGTCGAGTACGCTGCACTCATTGGATTAGCGATTCAGACTCCCTTATGTTTAATGAATATTTTGCTGCCACTCACCTTTGTCCAGAATGCCCATTTGCAAAGGCCAACGGGCATTCGTTTGTAGAATCAAAGTGTTCTTGGCTATAACTATATGCCTAAACTACCGATTTGTGTATTCGGACAGAAAGGCTGTGTGTACCAGAAATGGCGATGAAAATAATTGTCCACAACTCTTCTCCTCCAGCTTCCCCCTCACACTTCTGATGCCACTGGCCTTGTTCATGGACCAGACAACGCGACTGGTCTTCTGCTTCCCTATATGCATATTTTTACACCTAATTATGGTGTGAGTAACACCAACTTCCGTGGCAGATGTACACTCCCCTGCATCTGATGACAATGGGCCCAGGGAATGACAGATTTTTTGCAAGATTCTGCTTCTCATTAAGAATGCTAAGCCTTAATTGTCAGCACGCCAAGAATACCTCCGTTCATGTAGACACACGATGATTGGAATGGCATCACTCTGTTCCATATTTTGTGCGATTTCGTACAATCCGTGCACTTAATGCTCAATGAGTCCTGTGGGACCAGCAGGAACAGACCATGCCAAGGAGGTTTGCTGCCTGCACTTCGCACACAACTACGACTTGCAATCGACGAACGTTCTGATTCTTGGGATTATGCCTCGTTTCTACATGGAAGCGGTGCAATTGAAGAAAAAGGAGAGATGTGATGGTGGAGACGAGGCATTGTGCTGTTCCCGACAGCATGCGCTCTCCAAAGAGGTGGAACAAGTTGCCAAGTTTGTTATTAGAGCAAGGCGCGAGCAAAGGCGGAGTGGCTTAATTGCATGCGAATGCAGCAAAGAGCCGCTTTTGTTAAGCCAATTTGGAGTTTGCCATGGCATATGAAACAACATATGCTCTAAGTCTTGACCATGAACAGAAGGTAGTCCAGGTAACTGTAGTCGACGATCAGAAATGGGCTTACCTCCACGTCCGTAATGCAGGAGTGGTGCTATATTGCCCAGACAAGCATGGAACGGGAACTGTCTTTAAGTGAGAGATAGCGTAGTCACGGCATTTAGTTTCAGCTAGGTCGGAGGCATCCTGCTTGTTTGCCACTGCCATGCATCTCCATCTGCCACTATGCATGTGCTATTCTCAAATACGATGCAGAGGCGAATCAAAATGCAACCAATTTCTCTTTCAGCAAACGGGATGGATGCAAGCAAAGTTTTCTTCACGTCTTCATGCCTACACCCATAGACTACCTCACCGCCTTTTACCCACTTCTTCCTTTGCTTCGCTTCTGGCCTGAAATGCCATTAAATCCTAGGAGTGTGCGCACCAAACTAATTTTAGCGCACCCATGCCCACATATACGCTTCTTAGCCCTGTTCGTTGTTCAAAACTTCTCCTTTTCTCTCACCACATTAGTCAACTTGCCAAATTACAAGTCGTTACGGATGCAGATGATATGCGGTCTCGACTGCCGTAGTTAAACGCAGAACTTGAATGAGAGGCTTTTCATTTTAGCTGTAGGGACGATATTTATGCATTCCACACTACATGCATTGCTTGTTATGAAGCGAAAAGCCCGTTCTACCAGTGCATCGAATATGGCTTACACTCGATATCACAGCGTACCTCTACAATTTTGGTAGCCC
Source organism: Taenia asiatica (assembly GCA_001693035.2). NCBI lineage: Eukaryota > Metazoa > Platyhelminthes > Cestoda > Cyclophyllidea > Taeniidae > Taenia > Taenia asiatica. The sequence continues at coordinate 75,300 of LWMJ02000198.1, read as the reverse complement.
TGAATCAAGTTGGGCGCAAATAACTATTGTTAATCCCCACAAAATCAAGAATCCACAGCCAGATACGTTGACTACTCAGAAGACACAATGTTTGGGTTCTAAATTACAGGAATGAAATTACTTTGTTATTGGTGACAACCACGTGGACAAAGTTCTAATAAGAGTAAATTTTAACCATTTGCTAAACTGACGCAGTTGGTGGTGCTGTTTCGTCCGGCTAAATGGGAGGCAGGAGGCTTTGTATCCAATTAGACAGACGTCGGTCAGCGTTGATTTGAAGAAGGATCACACAAGGTGGTTGTGACACCGAAGGTACAATTAGGGCACAAGTCGATGTTCAAAGGGCACGAGACATGGACTAGTGGTAAGGACTGAGGTGTGCCGGCCACTATGCATTGTGCGATGGGAGGAAACCGTGATGAATGAAGGGAGAATGCTTGTTAGCTCCAGCGGAGCAAGTGTGACCTTCAGTTGCGGTTAGGGGCACTCCAGCCTAACATTTCATTGCACAGTATGGTCTTTCCGTTAGTAAGTTGTAAGTTGAAGTGTTTGGGAGAATCGTAACCCTGACCAAGCCTCGATGAAGGGTGTTCCTTAATAAAGCAGAAAATGAATCCACGAGACACGGAATTTCATTTGTTGATTCCACACATCGACCTCAGTCGCAATGTCTTATTTGGTATTCTCGAGCTTGTTCAGGTGCAAATGAGAGGTTCCGAGAGCAGAAGAGTGAAGTTCAAGCTTTGCTGTGGATGTCAGTGGGGGGGAAATTCATCCTGCGCACTTGTCGTTTGCATCCTTAGGTTAAGCCTTATCAATTTTTCGTTTGCAGCAAATCGTGTCAGAGCATAGTTCTGGCTTTCTCCAGTGGAGAATAACCTTATGAGCGTCGGGTCCGGTCGGTCGAGTGCAAGTGACCGAGGCAATGCAAAAGCACACAATTGTGTGCCGTAATAGGTTGAACATTTTACTACACAAGGTAGTAGGAGATACAGTTTTGTAAATGAAACAAGATGGTTGGGCCGGACGTAAATTACGTATTTAGAGGCAAAAGGAATGGATCTTAGCTAAACGTGTACCTATCTGCCATCCCACACTGACGCTTTCGACAAATCGTCTCTGCGCATTGGCACGAGGAAGGTGAGAATTGAATTGTTTCACTACTCTAATTGCACATTATTTGGTTAACGACCATGCGCCTTAGTGCTTTTTCGCTGGGGTGGAAATAAATAATGAGGTTTCGAAAAAAATTGGCGCGATATTGAAATCACCAGGTCAGTGCAAACACCATGGACATTCAACTAGCTGCATCAATTCTCACTCCTCCGTTAGCGTCCTTACAATGTCTGGGGCTTATCTGACCAAAGCTGTGGTGAAATCACCTTCACTGCTGCGTGTTACATCTGAATGCAGTCGGTGAAGAACAGTTTTGCCTGTAGTTACACCAAACTACCAAGCCGAACCGCACATGTGTGACCACTGAAGCATGTCACATTTCAACAAAACATGATCAGATCTGGTCAGTCGACGTCATGACGTGGCGGAATGGAACTATTTGGCAGGGACATGATTATCCATTCTTTAAGCGATGGCATGTAGGGGAAATGGACGTGTTGATTCAAACTGTACCTACTTTTGTCAACAACTCAATTCCGCTTTGACCTGAGCAAGTGAAAGCAATGGTAGATATTGCCGACTCAATTGCACAATGATATGGTAAAGGCCTACACGCAAAATGACAATTCGTAGGTCGAGATTCCCTCTTCTCACGAACACACTACTTGTGTGGCTGAATTTAGGTAAGTCGACATAAGAAAACACTTGAAAATAATAGTGAAATTTGGAAAGACTCCCTGGAAAACAGTGGACCATGCACTACTATGCCATAGCAACCACTGCAAACGTAAGTAAAGTAGTTGCTTTTCGGTCAAACCCAGAACGATAGATTGCGTACTTACGTTAAATCCTCCTCTCTCTTTGTGATTCAAGCCCCAAAATATGCACGCTTAATATTCCTCATCACGTTATCACCTTCGTTCACGCACATACTGACCCCGAGTCTAGTGGTCACACCAATTCATATTCCCCCTCCTCCAACTCCATCCGCCAATTTCAAAAAGAGTATGATTGTATTAGTGCATGATTTTGAGTGCTAGACCCGTATTTTACTCTCAAAACCAAGCTTGTTTTTATTGTTAGAGTAGATTCAAATCGTGTCCCCTATGTGGTCATGGTTTGAAGGTCAATTCGCAGCGAACGCAAAGGATTTTGCTTTTTAATCATGCTCACATGCAAACTGCTGGCAGCGGCAGCATGCTCAGTCGTCAAGTTGATCGAAATCAGTAGCTGCCAATTCACCAGGAACTAAGCAATGTGAATGCGTAACCATGACAATTTGCAAAGCAGTTGAATGTAATGACGCCGCAATAATGTCCAGACCCACATTTGACCTCACCTCAGGCTTAAGGGACTTTGACTAGGCTCAATAAACTTGGCTCATACAATGTCTGAATTTAATCAGTCTCATTACAGCTCGTCACGGCGTTGGGAGCAGAGGCAATGCATATTGCACGCAAAAATGTTACAGTTGCAGCATGGACGCTATTGTTCACCCACGGTTACGTGGGTGCAAAAGCAAAGAGATAACGCTAACAGCACCAGCCACGCGAACTGTAAGTCCATCTGGCTTACTCACTTCCATTCACTCACTTACCCATTTACCCTCGTCGACTTGGAGTGCTGATTTCGAAAGAGTTTCTTAAACAATCAGTGCAAGCCACTCACTTATAAAACACCTTTCCTCTATTGACTAGTAAAGCGAGTTTACACTAAGAAGTAGAAGCTTATTCGTCACATTCTTTTGCCACTCATTCACTTCACACTCACGTTAAACGGCACATCAACAACCAGTTCTATTTACTCACTAATATTACTCAGTTTTTTTCAGTAACAAGCATCTGTGAATGGAGATGCGACGTGAGACTTGTGACAATCCGCCTGCCAGTGCAACTACAAATCAGCCTTGATTTACACTTACCTCTTAGTTTAGCGTAATCGAAGAACTGAAGCATGGCAAAGGCAACGACTGCTGACACTGCAATATTCACGGTTCCACAAGGACACGGTTGATGGATGTTCCATCCTATAGAGAATAGCCTCGTAAGCATTGCCGAAGCACAGACGGTGACTGTTCAAAAGAACCTTGTCAGTGAAAGCACCGATTTCCTTTCCCAAATCAGCGGACTGCAAGAATTCGTTGCATTCCGTCAAGGTGGCTGAGTTAGTACACACACCTAACAATGTTTCGCATGCGGATGAATTTGGTTCCAAGCATGAAAGTGAGTGTCATAATTTGGCATGGAAATCGTAGGTGTGCAATTCTCATAAAGTGGCCCAACAACCAATGTGCTCAATGCTTTTACAGGCACACTGCTAATTTGACGTCAACCATCTGCCTACTTTAGCAAGCCAATGACAACTGCTGTGCACACTCACACACGGCTGCCTCGCCGCAAGCAATAGAAGGTGAAGAGTGCCTGTAAGAGCACATGCACGCGTCGGCCTGGGGGGATGGGCTACTTCGCATCAACGGATTGTCTGCTCTGTAGACTTGACCCGCCCTGCGATCCGACACTTTTGTCTCCGTCAACCCAACTTTCCTCATCACACCACCCACATCCCATCCCGCCACCATTAGGTGCTGCGCCGAGTTCTTCTCGCATAACACACGCATTTTACCCCATCACTCGTTCGTCCTTGCTGTCATGCAGGCTACGGCTTGTTAACAGGTCTCTCAATCTCATCGTTAGGTGAAACCATTGAAATCGCAACCTAACATAATCACCAAATGATATTTTTGCTTTTTGAACCGTCTCACTGGTGTTGATTAGGCGCATGCCACTGCATGCGGTGGTCATTGCAATAGGTTCCACGCTCGTTCAGGTCTGCACCGAGCTAAGCCTAATCGCGTCGAATTGCGATCAGTGCTACTTTCATGTGGCATAGGTGATTAGGCCTAGGTGCAGCAAGTAAAAGAAGGCAGAATGCAGTGGAAAGGTTAAGCTCGCGCGGATCCAAAACTAGAAGAGGTGGCTTTGCGCAGAACAAAATATTTTTCCAGCTTACGGAACATTGTGCTTCCAGCGAAGAGGCTCAGCTTTTACAAGGTTAACCACGAAGTGCCACCCCACTTCTCTAACCAGCCTCTCAAATAGACGAAAACAGTCGTTGGATTGTGATTTGAAGCCTTGCCTGTGAAGGCGGTGATGACGTCAATTGACTACGTGCACTGGCACAATACTGTGCATTTCAGTCCGAGTTGCCTCCTCATACAGATCCGCCAGCCAGAGTAAGAGGAATAGAATGCGATAGGGGAGGAGGTGGAGGAGAGAATGGGAGAAAAGTAAAAAGAGAATGGAAAACAACATCTGATTCAACCCGGCCTTGAGAAACCACCGGTAATGCCAAGAAGTTGGTTCATGATTGGTTTGGCCATTTAAAGTACGGCGGAGCAAAGTTTGTGTTTGACGAAAATGGAGAACGTAAATGATCAGGAGAGCAGTGAATTGGAATGGGTGGAAAGGACAGAATTCGTCTATTGCCATAGTGCCAATGCAGGAAAGTGCTCGGTTAAACGGAAAGGTGACGGCACCTTGTCACCTGAGCACACAAGATAGGACATTTCGACAAATCGGCGGAAATTTGCGAGCACACTTATAAACATCAATGCGCCACTGCCGTGTATGAAGAAGAAGCAGGTGAGTAGCCACTGACAGAGACAGAGCAGAAAGTGCAGGAGAAAGAAAGAGCCTGTGGGCAAAGGAGGAGGCCTAACTGAAGCTGACAATGCCTTCCACGGAAGAGATGGGTGGGAGAGGGTTAAGCAGGAGATAATGTGGCGGAAGATAAAGGAATGTCATCTTTGCCCTCAACCACAAGGGGCCATTTGAAGCGGACAAGCGCCCAGTCGCTATTCGTACGAATATCCAGATTCTTATTGGAGATTCAGGAAGTAGATTGTGAGATGCACGGTGCATGTCGACAACTCCGCGTGGTCGCATTAGGCTACGGTGCATGTCGACAACTCCGCGTGGTCGCATTAGGCCGGTGTCATTCGCATCGCACGAAGGCATGCAGATAATCAACTACGGTAAGCGCAGAATGCCATACACTGGTGACATGCACTTCGACATTTGCATCGCAGAGCGCAATAGTCGTTTGAATGTGGTTGTGAATGCGTATTCACACGTCCATTTGACAGAGAGGGCTGCCTAGCAATGGTTTTTTACTGGCTAGACTCTAATGGACTCTGCACTCCTTGCCCGATATTGAGCTTGTTCTCCTCGTGATAACTTTCTTCCAGTCACTTTCCACAATGCACCTCTTCACCATTGGGTGCTTCATCCACTTCTCGTCACTGGACCCTCCAAAGCCATCCTACCAGTTGGCAGTCACCACCTTTCAAAATAGGATCAGTGGACGTGGTCCTCGATCATGTCGAATTTTAAACAAATGAGGTTCTATACTGGTATAATTGGCAAATGAATGCAACTAATTGCTAGAATTTGTCTAGTGATGCTGACTCGGAGGACTGAATGGAGCACAGCCAAGTTGCGTTGAAATGCTCCAATCGGAGAATATTTGTAGTCGCATTAGCAGTCGTAGTGTACTAGGTCGCAAGTCACATCTCCCACTGCCCAACTTCGCGGCAAAATTGATTGTTACTGAGGCAAAACAATGGGGAGCCTTCGGGTTGCTGTTGGACGTGGATGAATGTGAATGAGTGGGTGAGTGGGTAAGTGGGAATTTGGGTGCTGGAAGTGGAGGCGAACTGAGACCTACTCTCCGCAGAGCTGAAGCCGTTCGCGCTTGCCTTCAACAGCTCAGGTAGTGAGCAGAAGAAAGCATGCATAAACTGCCGTCTTTCCACATACACATGAAGATGGTCTGCCTCGCGCTCATTCAGTATGTCAACTTCAACTTTTAACCACACAGTTCACATTCACTAGCTGTCTCATCTGTTCAACGCTACACCTTCAATTTAAGCTCAAACGAATTGATTGCATCCGCCAGCGTTGACTTCTGTCTCACAAGCACTCCTTCTCCTTCCTCCACTTTTCTCACCTCTCCAATAGAGAGACTTTCTATTCTCTACTTCGTTCCGTCTGCACCAGTCTTCAGCCACGTAACTGGTACCCTTGGTAACAGCGGCAGTCCTTCAATTCTTCATCCATTTTTGCACATTTTTACTTACCAGCAGGCTCAATGGAAACAGAGAAATACAACACCCGACCTTGAACTCTCTTGATCATTTCTTCTGCCCCTCAGTTCACATGCCTTCTTCGTATCTGTTAGCTGGTATCAGATCAGGCAAATGCATGCTGAATTAACTGCTTATCGTGCCGCTGCGAAGCCGGGGGTGTTCCATTCCCATTGTGTTCCATTTCCCAGCGACATCAGCCGATTGTAATTGATGAGTGCGAAAGTGTTCTAATTCCCTCGTTGCTGGTATAGCAGTAGTGGTGGTTCTTTTAGAGATGAAGTAGCGAGCGTTCAAGACATGGCTCAGCCAAAGTAGTAGCCAGTCACTAATTTTGAATAGCTCGCACCTATTGTTCTTCTACCGATCAGTCAACCACCAATATCTCCACCACTACAAGAGAGGGTAGAGAGGAACCGCAGTGACAAGAGCCGTGTCAACTACCTGTTTGCACACTGTGTGATGGCCAGTGGCTGAGCGGCTCGTCCACGTCCGGTCAGGTGAAGCCTAAATAAGGTTGTGTCGTGTGATGAGAAACTAGTCTAACAAACCAACTGGCCGACCGCCTATTCAGTTACAAGCGTTCTTTTTTGCAAGACAGTACATAAGTAGGCTCAACTGCAGTGGAAGCTATGTTGGTGACAGAAGCTTACTACATATCTTCGGTTCGAGTTCTAAGAATGCAAGTCTTTGGACCACCATCGAGTTGTTTCGCATTGTTCTGATCGCATCCCCTTGTCTCAGGCCGCTTTTCTAACAAAAGTGCATGAGAATAGCCGCAAACTGCATGTTTTTTCTAGTCGTGGCATTTCTAAGCACAGCCATGCTCTACCAAATGCTGGAAGGTAAAAGAACGCTTCTATTGCTACAGCATCTTCCCAGTTTATTAGCAACAAGCTCCTTGGAGCAGACTCTTACCGAATCCAAGTAGTCTCCCATTTCGCCCGATTTCCCCTTATCTCTTCGCTGCTGCGTATTCTATGAGCTGATTCAGATGCATTTGGCATTGAGGTGATGGTGAAGGGGTAAGGGAAGGCGAATTCCTTAAGTCGGCTCTAGTTGACTCACTTCCAATGTTCGATTGATGCTGTCGCCAAGGCGACAATTTGGAGGCACTGCGGGTCACGCGACACTAGCAACACAGAGTCCTGCAAGTAAGCAAAACATCTTTCCCTCAATACAATGTAAAAATCGCATGGTTTGTAGCATGCAATTTTTAAAAAAGACCACGTTACTCTGATTTAATGCGAAGCTACAATGCTACATAGACGTTATTCTGTATCGAACAAGTGTGGGTATGGTGGCGTAGCATAGGCACCAGTGCCAACAATGGATAAGTGGATAAGTTTGATGATTTGAGTGCGAGATGTGTCGTGTACCATCATATAAAGTGCTCGCTGCAGAAGAATGGAATCAGTGTTAGGGCCACAGACGTGAAGTTCTCACGAAAAGCTGTTGTTCACCATTTGCAGAGAGCGTTGGATTAAGACCAGACAATCGTCTCCACAGTCCCTTCACCTATAATTGTGACGACAATGCTTTGATTGGTGAGGGCTATCACATTTGGACGATCGTATTGAAACATGCAGAAAGGGATGGAAAGCGTAGTGACCAGGACAACGCTTTGCGCTGGGGAGGACACAAGGCACCTCAGCTCTTTTGTGAGGGTGTTAATATCCTAAAAGCAAGTTTCTGCAGCGATTCTCTAGCCGCTGCCCTTTTATCCACCTACAACAACTTCACCCGCACTTCATACCTATCATTTCAAGTCAGCTGATAGTAATGTCCTCGCGCACTGCTACTGATATCAGTAAAAATGCATACAAGTCCATCGACCAGCCTTAATCTGCTTTCTTTCGGACGAAATATTGTTTTTCGGAAAAATGGAGGTCTTGCGTGATCTGTTCTGTTGAGTGTGCAAGTGATTGATATAAAGCATTTGGAATTACGATGGCGTCACGAAATAGCTCATTGAAGTTGAGACTGAAGCAGGGAACACACAAAACGCAGGTATTGCCACCACTGCGAGCAGTACCTAGAAGCAATGTGGGTTGCACTATTATTATCTTAGGGACTGGCTTCGGACTGAGTGAAAGCCATGAGGGCTACTAAGAGTACGCAAATTTGTGCGAGGAAACCGGATCCATCCGTTTAGGTTGGCCTTTCTCGAGGACAATTTTACTGCCAGGAACAGTGTCTTCTGTCACGCTGGAAGAAATAGTATTTCCATAAGCCAAATTTGCCCCACTAACAGCAAATTCCTCATTCAGAATTACATTTTTGTGCCCCAAACTGTATGCAGAACACATGATCTCATAGTTCCTCTTAGCGTACGAGCAGGCAAAGCTTTGTGGACGACGAAATATGCTAAGAATCGAATCCTCTTATGCGCAGGAATAGTGTTTACCAGCCAAACCACGCACTACTCGACACCAGCACTGATCAGATAAACTGCTCTAGTTAGGCTTCATTCCCAATGGTGACTTTTGTTCATTTGCACTCACGAGGACTTTTGACATGCTCTTACCCCTCTCGCATGCTCCCTCATCTGGCGCACTTCAACCAACATCGCTACCGCCATCGCTGACGCAGCGATTCGCACTGGCTACCCATCCCTTGCAATCAGTCCACAACAACATGCGTATCAGCACCTCGTGGCAATGCAACACGTTCCCAGCAGTGCTAGTTCATCTTCTGAATTCGCCGCTACTCACCATCATGAAGCTTCAGCAGGATGCACTCGCCTACTACTACAACTACACGATAGGCAGAGGCAAGTGTCGTTTGACATTGTTGTCCGCATCACCATCTTGTTGTGCGTTTTTGTAATTATGAGGTGATAGCAGTAAGGGGGATCCGAAGGAGAAGTTCACAGGCAGGAGCAAAAACGACTCATCAGTTGAACAGAGACGAGAGTGCTAAGAGTGAAGAAGGGAAATTTGCGCATTTACGGAAAGTATGGTTGATGGTGATAGGAAGCATTTAGACCGAAGTTATAGGCGCCGTCCTTTGCCTTTGTGGTGTCACCATCTGTCTGGTTGCTGGGATGGAACTTGTTGGCGTCAAAGGTAGTCAGCAATGCCTACTGAGTGCATAGAAGTAAACGATTTGACCAGTTTTCGCCAGTGCTAAATTAATCTCTGCTCGAAGCGTTGAGGAAGCAGAAGTGAGGTGGATCAGGTGCAAATTCAAAGCTAGACATTGAGCACGGTGAAGTGCATGTTCTAGAGTGAGTAATTTAAGACTGGCACTTCTGAATGCGCAGTGCTAAGTTCGGCGTATTTCCTTGCATCCAAATCGACCACTTTGTTGAGAAGAGGTTCGCTGTTCACTAAAGAAGGGTTGGCTATGAGCTAAATTCCAAAGTGCAAGCCATGCATAGCCGGTGTTAGCCCGGTTTGTAACAGCGCCAACCGAATATTCTATGGAAAGGGGTTGTAGCGTTTGGTTTCCAAAGAGGCAACAGCATTCGCAGTGGCACGCACTTCGAGTGGGCAATGAATGTGCTTTCATCGCATACTTAATCAGGTCAGTTAATACCAACTGGTAATGGTGTGCAACCTATTGACAGTGGGTGATTCGCCACCATCGAGGGCAAGTGTTTTGTGACGGAAGATAAATCCGCAATCCATTTTAGCGTCGGCTGCATAGCTGCACTACTAATAGCAGAGCTTGAACTACATGCGTGGCCAGTTATGCGAATAAAGAAGTAGTTCTGATTGGCCGCAAGTAAAACATCGCCCCAGTGACACGTTTCAGTGACCACTGGACCAACTAGAGTGTGCGAACTTACCCCGCATAGCTAGAATCGTACTGGACATGACAAGTTCCGTCCACAGTTTGGGCGAAGACATTTAAAACAAGACTGGATCGGTGGTGGCTGTGGAAAGAGGGCGTGGTACCTGCACTACAATCACCAGTAGCCCCTACAGCGGGATTGCTGAGGCCTGAGCAGTTGGCTCTGTATGGATAGCAGTCGCTGGATGAAGGGAAAACGGTATCATTGGAAGCGGATTCACTGCTGCAGGACGAGGCGTTACAGCTTCAAAATCACCTCCATTTTCAGGGCGTTTTGAAACTCCAAAACCAAAACAGAACTATGGACTGCGGGAATGTAGGGGAACAGGATTATTGGAATGTGAGAACAAAGGCAACATGCGTTTGGCTTGATGGGAATAAAAAGCATTTGTGTTGCTGCAAAAGCTTCGGATGCAAGTGGGTGGAATTCCAAATGGGAAAAGAAATTCACCTTGCCTAGATTGTTTTATCACACAAAGGCGTATTGAAATGCTGAGGTTTTGCCTTAACATCAACTGTACCTGTAAAACACGGTGAAAGTAATGCTTCTAACTCACTCGTCTCTGCCATCTTAGTCACTTTTAGAGACCTAGCATGATATTATGCAAAAAAAACAAAATAAAAACAGGTATATCACGCTTTAGAATGGATTCTTAGAGCCCATTTTATGAAGCTATCCCACCCAACTACCCCAGCTTCATTTCTCACCACTTTATGCACCTGCTCATTTGATCCACCTTACCAGCCCTGTGCCTCAATCATCAAACCATTCTAATTTTTTTTGGTCCCTTCCTACCACACAAAGCAATACATTCACCTGCCCGTTTAACCGCCTGCTTGGAAACCTCCCTTTTGCATGCTCCAGCACTCACAACCAATTCTGTTGTTACATTCTCAGTGAGCAGAAATGGGAAGTGACTTCATTTCCAACGCTTGATGCTGACAAAATCATGAACAGCATGTTTGAGTGGCTACCAGGTGCCGTAATGTCAGCTCTGTTACGCACTCATACCGCATTACCTTCCACGACCTTGCAATGCCAGTCAGGCAGGCTGATATGCTATGTGAAGGGAGAGCTAGGCCTGCTTGAGACGATTGCTCAAACAACTATCAGAGGTTTGAGTGCCCACAAACAAACCGGTTTTGAATTATTTCTTGCCTTCGCACCAAACCTTCCTCACTGAAAATAATTGGATGAGGCCAAAGTGGAAAAGCAGAATGGTGGTGAATCCAAAAAGCAAGTGAATCGCTCTACCGCTTGGATGTATTTCAGCATGATTTTCATTTGAGAGTGGATCCCTTGGAGATGCTGAACTATGCAGGCACGAAGTGTGCTTTGATGAATGCACAGGATGCTCCTGGTACTTCTCTCTCGTTAGACGGACTTCGAAGATGAAGGGCAGGAAGTGGAACTAGAGACGGCTATGAAGGCTAAATGCGTGTCCAGTTTCACATGCTGCAACACAGCGCCTCTCTATAAGTGCCCGTTCCATAGCTTCTCCAGGAGCACTAACCACCGACAGCAATGATCAGTGGGATGAATGCAGTCGTAGCCACCTGTCAAATTGTCAGAAGGGGAAGTATCATCTTTATCGAGCAAGCATTCACAGCTGGGCATTTATTTGATAGAGAACCGATCAGCCCGCCACGCCTTCCTTGGTACTGCCCACACATTCACGTTATTTACAGGCAGACCTCCTGCATCCTACGGCACCTTCTTTCCCACTATTCCATAGCTTCTCCAGGAGCACTAACCACCGACAGCAATGATCAGTGGGATGAATGCAATCGTAGCCACCTGTCAAATTGTCAGAAGGGGAAGTATCATCTTTATCGAGCAAGCATTCACAGCTGGGCATTTATTTGATAGAGAACCGATCAGCCCGCCACGCCTTCCTTGGTACTGCCCACACATTCACGTTATTTACAGGCAGACCTCCTGCATCCTACGGCACCTTCTTTCCCACTACTCGCTACTCTCTCCTGTTAGTCCTCTTCATTGTACTTCCTTGTATCATGGATTATACCTTGCACGCCTTCTTCGTTTTCAGCGAACTAAACAACGCTTGATACAATGTGTCTCAGTAATGCCGTATCCGTGGCCAAATCACGAGTGGCCACTTTGCTGATAACCGAGAAAATTCTCTTCTGAACCTCCAATAACTGCAGAGAAGTTGGCAATACCTTCTTCTCCTCCCGCCTTAGTCATCGCGATTGCTACCTTAACTGTCCAAATGAATGCTCACATCGCTCTCTGTTACTTGGACAGCTAGAACGGAGTGGAGGATGTTTAATCCCCTGTGTGTTGATTGCTGACTCTTCGAGTTAAATTTGGATTGACGATTGCAATCATGTGCCTGAAAGGGAGATGAGGCAAAGACGTGATTCGCTGCTTGGCACCAACCACCGTTGGGATCTGCTTTGCTGAGGATAGGAGATTAGGGTAATGGCGGTCTGCCAGGCTGATCTGGACCACACAATGACTGCTTACTGGCCAACGCCTACAGCAACATTGACAACAAACAGCATTCCCTACCTCCGTCTCCGCACCTGCTTTGCCCTCTGCTTGAACTGGCTCTGCCAAGATCACCACGATGATAGAATGGTCGCTCTTCCCTTATTGCTTTGCCCTCTGCTTGAACTGGCTCTGCCAAGATCATCACGATGATAGAATGGTCGCTCTTCCCTTGGCTCACTGCATCATCCCCTTTCAGTCACTTGGTAGCATTTACACTCCATCCTTCTTTTTGACCTCTGTCTCACAACCACTTCTTCCCCCTTTTTCCACTTTGCTCTCTCTCTAATAGGCAGACTTCCTATCCTCTTCCCTGTTTTACCTGCACTAGTCTTCAATCAGGTGACTAGTACCGGTGGCAACACCAGCAATCCACCCATCCTTCATCCTTATTCGCACCACTTTACTTACACGCGAGCTCAATGCAAACAGAGAACCACAACGCTGAGCCTTACCTCTCTCTCTTTGCATCTGTTAACTGGCATCAGAGCAGTCAAATGCGTACTGAACGAACTGCTTATCGTGCTGCTCCGAAGCCGAGGGTGATCCACCCCTATTGTGGGCCATCTCCCAGCGACATCAACCGATTGCAATTGATGAGACCAGAAGTGCTCCAATACTCTCGCTGCTGGTGTGGCGGTAGTGGTGGTTCTTTTGGCGATGACGTAGCAAACGTTCAAATCATGGCTCAGCCAAAGTAGTAGCCAGTCACTAATTATGAATAGCTCGTACCTATTGTTCTTCTACCAACCAGTCAACCACCAATATCCCCACTACTACAAGAGAGCGTAAAGAGGAACCGCAATGACAAGAGCCGTGTCAACTACCTGTTTGCACACTGTGCAATGGCAATAGGCCGAGAAGTTTACCCATGGGTTCTACGCCTACCAGCTTTGCAATATCGTCATAGTTTTGAAAAGGGAAAGAAGGGCTGACTACAATCACACTATAACATGTACCAGTGGACTCGATCGTTCAGTCCAAAGGCTTCCCGAAGAAAGAGATCTTGCTTTCTGCCTCACAGGTGAACGGTTTTTATGGCCCAACTATTGATGCTACTAATACCTCGTACTGCCCTAATCCACTGACGTTCCAACAGGCGTTACGCGTTATTGAGATGCGAAGGTTGATGTGTGACATCCCGTGGAGTTCGTAAGAGCAGGCAAGAATATCTTTTGAGACTTGAATTCCTGATGCTTGAGGGTCATGTTTTTATTTTGCTAAACCGCTTCAACTAGCTAGAATGAAAGCAAAATTAGAGCCTTTTCTCTTGCGGACTCAGCAGTCATCAATCACTCAGTTCGGTCTCTGGCTTCGAACATTCTAAAGAACAAATTAGACCTAACTACCTCCCAGTCGCATTGAGTTTTTTGCATAGTGTCAGAACACTCGCGATTGAGAGAGAGGAAGAGGAAGGGAGGTAGGCAGATGGGTTATTCCTCGATGTGTTTGCTTGGCCCTCAAAAGGTAAAATAATTCTTCTACAGTGCAGCAAACACTCACGCAGGCGGCGTGGAAAGAACGAGATGTTGGAAGTTTTTGTCTTGGAAGATTGGTGGTGGGACAGTAGGCAGGTCGTTCCAGGATAAGCAATGCGTTAACTCATTATAGCGAAACATGAATGTCATTTGTCAGTCAGTGATCAGAGTGAAATTGTTGCGCATTCATGAGGTGTTCCAAGGAAGTGAAGATGAACAAATGCTCGAACTTCGAAACTCCCCATCGTCTGCTAGTGGATGACACATAGAAATTGTATGAAAAAAATGCCTCATGTTTCGCTATAGCGAGTTAACGCGTTGCTTACCATGGAACGACCTGCGTACTGCCCTATCACCAATCTTCCAAGACGAAGGCTTCCAACATCTCGTTCTCTCCACGTTGCCTGCGTGGGTGTTCGCTGCACTGTGTGATGCAGCAATAGATGCCCGTAACACAGTCCTTTAGCGTTGTTGGCAATAAAGTGTCATTTTCAATGTTCTACATCCTTGTATGCATCCTCACATAATTAGTGGGCGGTGCGCTCCGATACTCTCTGCTACATCTTCTCAAAATCATTCTCAGTCATCAAGCACAATGCCGTTCACAGTTAAGAGGCAATAGGGTCAGACTGACGCCTCTGAGATTCCAGTGTAGTGACCTGGGCCTTCTCCTGCATCGTGATGGACCGTACCGCCTGAGAAGCGAAGTCCAAATTAGGAGTCCTGAAGTATGCAGTTCACTGCCAATGTGCTCCTCCAGCTTCGCTGAGCAGAGTGATCACTGCGGCACGAGTCCCCCGGGTGCGGGACCCGAGCACTGTCCACACCTCCCTGCCCTTCCATTTGTACATCTGCACACTCATAGTGGAGATGGAAGCTGAAGTTGGTTCGAATAATGCCACAGTGGAGTAAGGGAATTCAGCTGGTCTTAGGCAGACTTCCTATCCTCTTCCCTGTTTTACCTGCACTAGTCTTCAATCAGGTGACTAGTACCGGTGGCAACACCAGCAATCCACCCATCCTTCATCCTTATTCGCACCACTTTACTTACACGCGAGCTCAATGCAAACAGAGAACCACAACGCTGAGCCTTACCTCTCTCTCTTTGCATCTGTTAACTGGCATCAGAGCAGTCAAATGCGTACTGAACGAACTGCTTATCGTGCTGCTCCGAAGCCGAGGGTGATCCACCCCTATTGTGGGCCATCTCCCAGCGACATCAACCGATTGCAATTGATGAGACCAGAAGTGCTCCAATACTCTCGCTGCTGGTGTGGCGGTAGTGGTGGTTCTTTTGGCGATGACGTAGCAAACGTTCAAATCATGGCTCAGCCAAAGTAGTAGCCAGTCACTAATTATGAATAGCTCGTACCTATTGTTCTTCTACCAACCAGTCAACCACCAATATCGCTACTACTACAAGAGAGGGTAAAGAGGAACCGCAGTGACAAGAACCGTGTCAACTACCTGTTTGCACCCTGTGTGATAACCATAGGCCGAGAAGTTTACCCATGGGTTCTACGCCTACCAGCTTTACAATATCGTCATAGTTTTGAAAAGTGAAAGAAGGGCTGACTACAATCACACTATAACATGTACCAGTGGACTCGATCGTTCAGTCCAAAGGCTTCCCGAAGAAAGAGATCTTGCTTTCTGCCTCACAGGTGAACGGTTTTTATGACCCAACTATTGATGCTACTAATACCTCGTACTGCCCTAATCCGCTGATGTTCCAACAGGCGCTCCGCGTGATTGAGATGCGAAGGTTTCATCCCTCTCACTGATGTGTGACATCCCGTGGAGTTCGTGAGAGCAGGCAAGAATATCTTTTGAGCCTCGAATTCCTGTATTGAGATGCGAAGGTTTCATCCCTCTCACTGATGTGTGACATCCCGTGGAGTTCGTGAGAGCAGGCAAGAATATCTTTTGAGCCTCGAATTCCTGATGCTTGAGGGTCATGTTTTTATTTTGCTAAACCGCTTCAACTAGCTAGAATGAAAGTAAAATTAGAGCCTTTTCTCTTGCGGACTCAGCAGTCATCAATCACTTATTTCGGTCTCTGGCTTCGAACATTCTAAATAACAAATTAGACCTAACTACCTCCCAGTCGCATTGAGTTTTTTGCATAGTGTCAGAACACTCGCGATTGAGAGAGAGGAAGAGGAAGGGAGGTAGGCAGATGGGTTAGTCCTCGATGTGTTTGCTTGGCCCTCTTAAATTAAAATAATTCTTCTACAGTGCAGCGAACACCCACGCAGGCAACGTGGAGAGATAGAGAGAGGAAGAGGAAGGGAGGTAGGCAGATGGGTTATTCCTCGATGTGTTTGCTTGGCCCTCAAAAGGTAAAATAATTCTTCTACAGTGCAGCAAACACTCACGCAGGCGGCGTGGAAAGAACGAGATGTTGGAAGCCTTCGTCTTGGAAGATTGGTGATAGGGCAGTACGCAGGTCGTTCCATGGTAAGCAACGCGTTAACTCGCTATAGCGAAACATGAATGTCATTTGTCAGTCAGTAATCAGAGTGAAATTGTCGCGCATTCATGAGGTGTTCCAAGGAAGTCAAAATGAACAAATGCTTGAACTTCGAAACTCCCCATCGTCTGCTAGTGGATGATACATGGAAGCTGTATGAACAGAATACTTCAGTATGATTTCTCCAAGTGGTGACAGTGCCAGCAAACATCTCCACTACCTATGTGATGCAGTAATAGATACCCGTAACACACTTCTTTACATTATTGGTAATAAAGTGGCATTCTCAACATGCTACATCCTCGTGTGCATCCTCACATAATTAGTGGGTGGTGTGCTCCGTTACTCTCTACCAGATCCTCGTCAAAGAGCTAGACAAAAACGGAGGCAGGCTTTTGTATCAGACAAGCTCTGATCGCATCCATCAGGTCCAACAGACACGCCATAATAAAAGAGTTAAGAGAAATAGAGGGAATGCTACGAAGGAGCAGCAAATTTCGCTGTTCTAATAGGCGGAGACGTGGTTAATGGGTACAAAAATGTGTGAGTGATTAAATGTGCTTGGTTAATTCACACACGCTGCACGGATCTGCTCATTAGGCTATGGCGAAATTTTGAGGCAGCGTTGAAGGTCAACGCAGGCTGCACGCGTCATTGCAATGGAGGCCGAGGTGGTTGAGAGGTTCTTGCCCCTTATTAGCGCCGCTCTTCACAGCGATGGCCCCACCTATGCAAGTTTTGGCGCCAACGGTATGTAGGTTCTGCACCAAAACCACCATGAACCATCCCTTCGTGGAATGTCAATGAAAATCAGCAGTGCTACTTATTGTGAAAAGAGTAGACAAATGCCAGGTGGAGAAGGACATTCTGCGTACCCTCCGAACGGCAGAGGCAGCTGGAATAAGACTCAAAATCATTCTCAGTCATCAAGCACAATGCCGTTCACAGTTAAGAGGCAATAGGGTCAGACTGACGCCTCTGAGATTCCAGTGTAGTGACCTGGGCCTTCTCCTGCATCGTGATGGACCGTACCGCCTGGGAAGCGAAGTCCGAAGTAGGAATCCTGAAGTATGCAATTCACTGCCAATGTGCTCCTCCAGCTTCGCTGAGCAGAGTGATCACTGTAGCACGCGTGTCTGGGTGTGGGACCCAAGCACTGTCCACACCTCCCTGCCCTTCCATTTGTATATCTGCACACTCGTAGTGGAGATGGAGGCAGAAGCTGGTTAGAATAATTTTACAGTGGAGTAAGGGAATTCAGCTGGCCATTCGTGCCAAGAGAAGCACCAAGGCAATGGCCTACGCTGACAACGCGCACTTAAACTTCCAATCCGAAATAAAGTGCAAAACACCTCCTGCTCTCCTTTTCAAGACAAGAAAAAATGCTGGTTTAGCCAAAACAAAGCTGTATTATTGGAAGATTTGCTAATGCAAGTGCGCGCGCACATACAAGCACAGACAGAGCTAGGTGAAATTGCAGCCACCATGGCAACAATTTTCACGTCGAGGATGTCATCCTCCCTTTTTTGTGTGTGTGTGAGATGATGGGGAACGGGAAAGAAAGAAAATTTCACTTTTCAAATTTACCGCTGCTGCTGCTGCCACCGCTACTGCATTAGTTAGAGAGTGCAACTAGGTGGTAACGAGAAGAGGAGTAGTACAAACAGAAAAGAAGGGACGATGAGTCCTACGCCTATCCACTCATCCTCCTTTGTGGTGTAGTAGAGAAGCTGACGAAGGAGATATGTAGATAGATGGGTGAATTGCGGAAACAAATAGCCTCAAAAATTTCCCAATTTAATAAGTGCTCGCACATGCTTGGTTGAAGGAGCAATTTTCACACCCTCATAACGGTCGTTGAGTGGCTGTTAATAGGGGCAAAGACGAGAAGGATAAACGCACTCGGGTGAAGGGATGGGCGACAAGGGGAAAGCAAATGGAGGAACATAACAGGCCAGGATGAAGACAACGGCACTGCCGTTGTAGCGGTCGTCAGGGCATCGGCTGAGCTCGTGGCAGTGGAGGAGGGCACAGTAGCAGTGGCGACAGAAGTTGGAGCAGCGATGACCAGAGGTACGGTGGAGTCGTTCACTCTGGACTCCGGTTTTCCCAGCTGGCATTGGCTGGAACTCACCTACTGATAATCCACTCGGCAGCATTGAGGAGGCGACTGGCTTTAGGATTCATCGGAAGTAATTTGCTCTCTGTTCCTTTGCTCAATTTTCCTCCAGTCAAAACCGTGAAGCACACTCGAACGCCGCCTTCCTCAACTGAGATAGACCGTCCTCGATTCGAGTGCCACACCCAAATATTTCATATGGAATCATGTTTTGTTCCCGCAAGCCTCTGCAGAAGTCGGGCAGGTTAGTTTAGAAGAAGTGAAATGGGAACCCACACAATAAGTGCTTTTTCCACAAAAATGCTTTGACCACAGCAAAACACACTGAAGGCTAGAACTGTTATAATGCAATCAGGAGTTCCATGAAAGAATTCCCTACCGAAGCAAATCTAAGCAGAGTGGAATTCATGCGTTTCCGGTGACGTGAAGCATAGGTGAGGTAGTGTTGTGTGATGAGAATCTAGACAAAAAAACCAACTGGCCCACCACCCAATCAGTCACAAGCGTGCTTTTCTGCAGGACAGAACAGAAGTAGACACAACTGCAAGGGAAGCTTTGTTGATGACGGAAGCCTACTGCATATCTTTTGTCCAAGTTCTAAGAATGCTAGTCCTTGGACCACCATCGAGTTAGTTCGCATTGCTCTGATCTCACCTCCTTGTCTCAAGCCGCTTTTATAAGTAAGTGCATAAAAAGAGTCGCAAACTGCATTTTCCTCCCAATTGTGGCACTTCTTGGCATATTTTTGCTTTGCCAGATACTAGGAGGCGGAAGAACACTTATATTGCTATAGTATCTTTCCAGTTTACCTGCAGCAATTTCCTTGGAGCGGGCTCTCACTGAATACAAGTACTAAATAAAAGTGACTCCGTAGACAATCGTTTCTGAACAATTCGTTAAATACTCGTGGAATTGCGTCCTTACTGCGTCTTTTCCAAATGCGATAGTTGCTCTCTAGGTCACTCAGAGTCAATGGCCAAACAGACACCACAGTCATGTTAGACAGTGTCTCGGACTTGGGACCAGTCCTTGCCGACCTCCACTGTTCTTCTCAGCAGTAGTAGTTGGTCTGCCCCGAAGTACCTTCCCGAGTCACATCACTCTCAGGGACTCGAGTGAGCCACCCCGTCTTCTTTTTGTGGTGTGGCAATTCTCGGTCATGTCCGCAGTCAGAGATCAATAACGGTCGTTTTCCCTGACCTTCCTACCTCTACCAGACGCCGCCTCTCAGAGCTATTAATGGCGAAATAAGAGAAGTAATAAAATAACGCATATGAGCTAATTAGAGTTGGGAGGTCAGCACTCACAGCTCCTTGGTGGCAACCAGTTGAACCCTTTCTCGACAGCAGTTGTAGAATGTCCAGAAGAAGGCTATATTTGTAAGGTTTTCCAGTAGAGAATCAGCAGTAAGACGACTTGCGATCCGGCTGCGTCAGGTATGTTGTGATCCATATCCTGAGGTCGCAACATGGGCTGCTCGATCAGAGGAGAGGCAAAACGCTATGTGGTACTATGGAAACGAGGTAGAGTTATTTGAAACTCACCTATACCATGAGAAATCAGCATAAGGTGGATAGATTGATCATCATAGCTCAGAAATCAGTGCTCCACAATTTACATCAAAGCAACATATGATGCAACAGACGCCTGCACGAGTAGGGACGACATGCTTATACCGGCATAGTTTAGTGAAAGCCGGAAGTGTTCAACGAGCGCGATACCTAAATAGGTGTACAAAATACCAGACAGTTGATAATTCAAATCATGTTCTGATTCAGCTCACGTTTGGCTTAGCGTTAAACAGGATCTTGGAAGAAGCGTCGCAACAGCCTTCTGTGAGGACTGCACGTCTGTAGCCTTAACACTGATTCCATTCATATGCAACAAGCCCTTTACGCAATAGTACACGACGCACATCTACCCATGCTTCTCGTGGTCAAAAATGCACGAATTTCAATCTGCTTAGATTTGCCTCAGCGGAGAACTATTTCACAAAACTGTTAATTACATTACTATAGTTATAGGTTTCAGTGCGTTTTGCCGTGGCCAAACTATTGTTTGTGGCTACTACTCTTTCCGTGTGGGTGTACCCATTGCGACGGTATATAACTAACTCAGTGCATTTGGTATCGGAACGGAAACGCGGGATGGCCAGGCATGGTTAGAGAACAGTTGTTATGTTTGGAGCAGCCACGACCATGAGGTACCCACCACACGTGCCCGTGAGGCTACGCAATGGTCTGCATAGCGGTTGGTTGGATGCACCTCTGGACAAAAGCCCAGTTGCTATACGTGCGATCATCAAGATTCTTATAGGAGATTCAGAAAGCAGACGTGTGAGATGTACGGTGCATATCGACAACGCCACGTGGTGGCGTTAGGCCAGTGTCATTCGCATCGCACGAACGCATACAGATCACCAACTACGGCAAGCGCAGAATGCCACGCACTACTGACATACACTTCGACATTTGCATCGCAGAGAGCAACAGACGAGTAAATGGGTTTGTACTTGCATGTTCACACGTACATTTAAAAGAGAAGGCTGCCTAACATCGGTTTTTCATTAGCTAGACTCTAATGAACCTTGTCCGTCTTGCCCGACTTTGCGCTTGTTCCCCTCGCGCTAAGTATCTTCATTTCACTTTCCACAATACACCGCTTCACCATTGGGTGCTTCATCAACTTCTCGTTACTGGACCCACCAAATCCATCCTACCAGTTGGCAGTCACCGTCATTCAAAACATGCTCTGTGGACGTGGTCCTCATTCATGTCGACTTTTCGAACAGATGAGGCTCTAAACTGGTATAATTGGCAAGTGAATGCAACAAATTGCTAGAATTGGTCTGATGCCGCTAACTCAGTTACACTGTACTTTTATGTGGAGGTCATTGCTTCTGCTCAGAGGACTGAATGAAGCACAGCCAAGTTGCGTTAAAATGCTTTAATCGGAGATCATTCGTAGTCGCATTAGCAGTCGTAGTTTACTAGGTCGCAAGTCACACCTCCTGCCGCATAACTTCAAGGCAAATTTGACCGTTACTGGGACGAAACATTGGGAAGCCTTCGGATTGCCGTTGGACGTAGATGAATGTGAGTGAGTGGGTGAGTGGGCGATGGAAGGGAAGGCGGATTGAGACTTACTCTCCGCGGGGCAGAAGCAAGCGTGCGTAAACTGACATATTTTCACATACACATGAAGATGATCTGCCTTGAGCCCATTCTGCATGTCAACTTCAACATTTAACCACACAGATCACATTCACTAGCTGTCTCATCTGTTCAACGCCACACTTTCAATTTAAGCTCAAACGAATTGACTATTATCGCCAACGTTGACGCACCACGCATTGTGCCTTCGGGTTGGTGTAAGCATCAGAGCGGCCCTCCACGAATCTTCAAGTTTGATCCATCTCCTATCGCCACTCGGCCTCACCCTAGAGAACCTATATTGGTAAGTGTAAACGGTAATGTTGGAAATGCGATGGATTCGATTTATTGATAGAATTGCCACCCGTTTTCAGTAAATCGAAATACATACCGATTAATTTTGAATTTATGCACAAAAGGCACCAAACGCATTCCGTACTGTGCTTTATGCTTCATCGGAAATAAGTTGCTCTCTGCTCCTTTGCTTAATTTTCCCAAAGTCAAGACTGTGAGGGCCACCCCAAAGTCGCCTTCCTCAACTGTGATAGACCATCCTCGGTTCGAGTGTCGCACCCAAATAAATCATTTATCGTCCCTGGTTTGTTCCCACAAGCCTCTTTCGAAATCGGACAGATGAGTTTAGGAGGAGGGGAAAGGGAACTTGGTTGATCATTGAATACGAGGTGTGTAAGGGCGGGTAGGAAGGCATCGCAATCGCTCAATTGCGCATACCCTCAGGCTTAAATCATGCTCCAGGCTGATAGTGGTGCAAAGGAAGTAGTAGGTGATAGGTTGCTAAGCGATTCGTGGGCATGAGTGCAGGTGCATAACTTGAAATTTATATATGGTCAGCCTAGTTGTCATGACATGCAATGCCACTGCTTCAAGTGGATGTTGAAACACAATGTCACACTGGCGAGTCATCTTAATTCGTTGTCAGTCCAATGAATGCAAGCCCCACTGCCTTTTTACCAACTAACATCGCGTTTAGCGCACTTTCGTTCTGAGCATAGTGTAGCTGCTCATACTAGCGGTTACTCTGCTTCACACTTGTGCCTAAATGGACAAGCGAAAATGGACAAGAGAGTCAAATGGGAAATAAGGAAATGACTGCAGTTTTACAAATAGATCCTTGGCAGATAATGACGAGGAATTCACCGCATATGTCACGCATATAGCACTTTTCAAACTGCTCCCACGCTGTTGCGTATTCTAAGTGCTGCGGCTGATGCATTTAACGTTGAGGTGATGGAGAGGAAAAGTAGGTGAGTGCGAATTCCATCAACCTGCTCCAGACCACTCCAACTCCAGTGCCTGATTGACGGCGTCACTGAAGAGAGGGTAGCGAGGCATCGTAGGTCATACGACACCAGCACCACAGAGACCTGCCAGTGGGCAAAGCATCTTTTCCTCAATGCCATACAACAAATCGCACTAGTTTGCAGTCCTAAGTAAAGTGAAGGCTAAGCTACTTGAGTTCAAATGCCGAAAATTTTGGGGCTGGTTGAATGGCATGGACAACGGCGTCAGCATTGTGTAAATGGATCAGCTTGATCATTGAATGCGACGCTGCCAAAGACGGTAGGACGTGCTGCTGACATTCGATTTGACAACTTGGTGTGCACCTTGCAGGGATGGATGAGGAAAGGAAGAAGGTTGGGGGTACATCCAACTAACCGCTATGCGGACCAATGTGTAGCCCCATGGGCACGTGCGGTGGGTGCCTGATGGTCGTGACTGCTCCAAACTTAATTACTTTTCCCCAACCATACCAGACCATCCAGCTTTTTCCATTTATCATATAACATCGCACTACGTAAACTACCAAAAATGTGCTTTTTCCACAAAAATGCTTTGGTCACGGCAAAACACACTGTTATAATGCAATCAACAGTTCCACGAAAGAATTCCCCACCAAAGCAAATCTAAGCAGAGTGAAAATCATGCGTTTGCGGTGACGTGAAGCATACGTGAGGTTGTGCTGTGTGATGAGAAACTAGACAAACAAACCAACTGACCCACCGCCTAATCAGTCACAAGCGTGCTTTTCTGCAGGACAGAACAAAAGTAGACACAACTGTAATGGAAGCTTTGTTGATGACAGAAGCTTACTGCATATCTTTGATCCGAGTTCTAAGAATGCTAGTCTTTGGAGCACCATCGAGTCATTTCGCATTGCTCTGCTCTCACCTCCTTGTCTCAAGCCGCTTTTATAAGTAAGTGCATGAATGGAGTCGCAAACTACATTTTCCTTCCAATCGTGGCATTTCTAAGCATATCTCTACTTTGCCAAATACTGAGAGGCGAAAGAACACTTATATTGCTACAGCATCTTCCCAGTTTATTGGCAACACGTTCCTTGGATCGGGCTCTTACTGAATCAAGTACTAAATAGAAGTGACTCCGTAGACATTTATTTCTGAAGAATTCGTTAAACACTCGAGAAATTGCATTCCTATTGAGTCTTTTCAAATGCAATTGTTGCGCTATTGGTCACTCAGAGCCAATGGCCAAACAGTCACCACAGTTATGTTAGACAGTGTCTTCCTCCTTGTCTCAAGCCGCTTTTATAAGTAAGTGCATGAATGGAGTCGCAAACTACATTTTCCTTCCAATCGTGGCATTTCTAAGCATATCTCTACTTTGCCAAATACTGAGAGGCGAAAGAACACTTATATTGCTACAGCATCTTCCCAGTTTATTGGCAACACGTTCCTTGGATCGGGCTCTTACTGAATCAAGTACTAAATAGAAGTGACTCCGTAGACATTTATTTCTGAAGAATTCGTTAAACACTCGAGAAATTGCATTCCTATTGAGTCTTTTCAAATGCAATTGTTGCGCTATTGGTCACTCAGAGCCAATGGCCAAACAGTCACCACAGTTATGTTAGACAGTGTCTCGCACTTAGGACCGATCTTCTCCGGCCTCTACCATACTTCGTACACGCAAGTTTCACCACTGTGCCACTGGTACGAGCTCGGCCGGCACCATGACGATCGCTACAACGATAGTGCCATCGTCCTCAACCTAGCCTGCTGCATTCACCTGAATGCATTTATCACTCTCTTCTTTGGCCTTCTTACCAGCTACTCAACGGCCGTTGCGTGAGTATACAACTTTCTTCTCCTCGAAAGCATGTTTGAGTACTTATTGACTTGGGCAATTCCCGAGGTTTTTCGTCTTCGCAATGCACACTTACCCACCTCTTTTGTCACTTCCCAGCCACACCTTCTAGAAGTTTGAGCAAGTGGGCACAAAACTCATCGTTCTTCCATTTTCTGTTTGTACCACTCCTCTTTCCCTTCCCTTACCCTCCCTTTGCACTCTTCAACTAGTGCACTGGTGGTGACAGCAGCAGCAGCAGCAAATGTAAACGAGTGAGAATTCCTTCCTTTCCACTTTTTACATCAACTTACACACGTGCAAAACAAACGAGCAGTTGCCAGCTTCGACGTGGAACATGTTGCCATGGTGGTCGCAATTTCACCCAGCTCTGTCTGCGTCTGTATGTGCGCGCGTGTGTGTTTGCGCACACTCGCATTAACAACACTTTCGGAAATACGATACTCTTTTGGCTAAACAAGCACTTGTTCTTTTCGTGGAAAGGAGAGTAGGAGGCGTATCGCGTTTTGCCGGGTGGAGTTCAAGTGTTATGTTGTCAGCGCGGGGCAATTGTCTTGTTGCTTCTCTTCTGCTGTCCCACTATTCCAACCGACTGCTGTCTCCATCTCTACTGAATGAGTGTGCAGATGGACAAATGGAAGGATAAGGGTGGTGGGCAGTGCTTGAGTCCACAACCAGAAGCGCGTGCTGCAGTGATCACACCGTTTAGTAATAAGTGGCGAGACCGTCCACAACCAATGCTCAGCGAAATCGGAGGAGCACATGGACAGTGGGCTGTGTACTTCAGGGTTCCTAATTCCGACCTCACCTCCCACGTGGTACGGTGCATCACAGTGCAGGAGAAGGTTCACATCACTACAGTGGAAACTCAGAGGCGTTGGTTCGACCCCGTTACCTCTCAACTGTGGACGGCATCGTACTTGATGTTTAAAAATAATTTGAATCTTATTCCTCCCGTCTCTGCATTCCAAGTGTCCGAAGAAAGCCTTAGTAATAATAACTGTCTTGACTTATTAGAACAGCGAACTTTGCTGTTCCTTCGTAGCAGTTCGTCTACTTCGACAAACTCTTCTAGCATGTCAGATGCGATTGGAGATCGTCTGACACGGACACCTCCCTCCGTTTGTGGCGAGCTCTTTGGAGGAGGTGGTAGAGAGCAATGGAGCGCACAACCCACCAATTTTGTGATGGTTCACACGAGGATGCACCACGTTGAGGATAACGCTTTATTCCCTGTAATGATTAAGAACTGTGTCGCGGGCATCTTCTACTGCATCACATAGGTGGTGAGGGTGTTAGCTGGCACTACCAGTACCAAAGATGTCAATTTGAACATTCTGGGCATACAAGTTCCATGTGTCATCCATTAGCAGACGGTGGGGAGTTTCGAAGTTCAAGCATTTTTTTGTTTGTCCTCACTTCTTTGAAACACCTCACGAGTGTGTGACAATTTTCCCTTGATCGCTGACTGACAAATGACGTCAGTGGTTCGCCAAAGCGAATCAACGCACTGTTTATCCTGGAGCGACCTGCATTCTGTACCACCACCAATCCTTTAAGACGAAGACTTCCAACACCTCGTTCTTGCCACGTTTCCTGCGTGGGTGTTTGCTGCACTGAGGGCCAAGCAGCCACATCGAGGATTATCCCATCTACCTACCCACTTACCTACCTACCTACCTACACACCTCTTTCCCTCTCTCTCCTGACCCTGAGTGGCTTGACACTATTTGACTTAACTCAATGCAACTGGAAGGTAGTCAAGACTTATTTGTTCTTTAGACGGGTCGAATTTAGAAACTGAACCAAGTGATTGATGACTGCTGAGTCTGTAAGAGATAAAAGTACCAATTTTACCTTGATTCTAGCTAGTTGAAGCAGGTCGACGCAGTGGAATCCGCGACCGCAAGCCTGAAGAATTCGAGTCTCACCAGCTATTCTTGCCTGCTCTCACGAACTCCGTGGACTGTCACACGTCAGTGAGAGGGATGAAGCCTACGCAGATTACCAGATTACCATTCCGATTGGAGCCTTTTAACGCAACTTGGCTGTGCTTTATTCAGTCCTCCAAGCAGAAGCAATGACCCCACATAATGGTGCAATGTGACTGAGTTAGCGGCATCAGACCAATTCTAGCAATTTGTTGCATTCACTTGCCAATTATACCAGTTTAGAGCCTCATCTGTTCGAAAAGTCGACATGAATGAGGACCACGTCCACAGAGCATGTTTTGAATGACGGTGACTGCCAACTGGTAGGATGGATTTGGTGGGTCCAGTAACGAGAAGTTGATGAAGCACCCAATGGTGAAGCGGTGTATTGTGGAAAGTGACAAGAAGATACTTAGCGTGAGGGCAACAAGCGCAAAGTCGGGCAAGACGGACAAGGTCCATTAGAGTCTAGCCAGTGAAAACCGATGTTAGACAGCCTTCTCTTTTAAATGTACGTGTGAACATGCAAGTGCAAACCCATTTACTCGTCTGTTGCTCTCTGCGATGCAAATGTCGAAGTGTATGTCAGTAGTGTATGGCATTCTGCGCTTGCTGTAGTTAATTATCTGTGTGCGTTCGTGCGATGCAATTGACACTGGCCCAATGCGATCATCTGGAGTTGTCGTTGAAGCAGAAGCAGAAGTGCAGCTGTAGAAGCTCTGAAGGACTCTGGCCTAATTGTTGCAACTGAATGAATGACTGAGTGACCACTTGGTCCTGGTAAAATGAGAAGTGCAGCGTCCAAATGAGAACAGCAGGTCAGAACACTGCTTTAACAAGCCAAGTTTCCAATCAGGCAATCCACACAGTTGTGCTACTTTGTTCCCGACATGACCGAAATCCTCCTACTTTATAGCACTCCTTGAATGTACCAGAAGCAAACTATGTGCATCTTAGTTAAAACACCGGTTAAATACGTTGTCAGTTCTAGATCAAGTGTTCCACCATCATATCAATCCCATGTCTTCGTTCAGAAGATTGCTTCACTAAAAACAAGCAAATAAGGAGCTATCGCTTCCAGTCATGCACTCAAATCTAACGTAACCCTTTTATCGTTTTGCGTTGGTAGAAGCTTGGAGAATTTGCAAGATGAAGTCACAAGTCACAAGTCGTGGCGTCTAATTATTCGGCACATCCAATTATGAGTCCGTCTCAGGCTGAAGTTTTGCAAGGGAAGCCAGCTAACGCGCATAGGAATTGCTGCAATTATAGCAATGGCGAATTGCGCCATCTTTGAGAATAATATGTCCATCTGGCTTGCTCATTTTTCACTCACCCACTCTCCGCGCCCTCATACATGCAAAACAACAAGTTGAATTGTCCCCTTCAACGAACACTTCCATTTATTCAATTCATTCCATTATTCACTTAGTCAAGTATTCAGCGAATCAGCATCGACCAGTACCCACATGTGGCATTCGACGCGATAAAGCTGCGATTTATCCAAGCTTCTGTTTTGTGGCAATTCTCAGATTCACAGACTTGATTTGCTTCAACGTCAGCGAGTCCTATGTTGCAAAAATGCTACCTGAATTGGATTAGTGCTTTGACTCATGGTGATTCATACTTTCCAGTAGGAAGCAATCCATGCAACGCAATGGTGCAGCAAGGGGTAGGGAATGTCTGCGATTGCAACCATGAATCCGCTGTGACTGCCGCAAGTAAATGGCACTAACCGGAATTCGGTGAAATTAAGCTTAACACAGTGTAAAGCCAAGCGATCGTGGAACCGGTCGAAACGACCACCACATGCAGTGGCATGCGCCTAATCAACACAAGTGAGACGGTTCAAAAAGCAAAAATATCATTTGGTGATTATGTTAGGTTGCGATTTCAATGGTTTCACCTAACGATGAGATTGAGAGACCTGTTAACAAGCCGTAGCCTGCATGACAGCAAGGACGAACGAGTGATGGGGTAAAATGCGTGTGTTATGCGAGAAGAACTCGGCGCAGCACCTAATGGTGGCGGGATGGGATGTGGGTGGTGTGATGAGGAAAGTTGGGTTGACGGAGGCAAAAGTGTCGGATCGCAGGGCGGGTCAAGTCTACAGAGCAGACAATCCGTTGATGCGAAGTAGCCCATCCCCCCAGGCCGACGCGTGCATGTGCTCTTACAGGCACTCTTCACCTTCTATTGCTTGCGGCGAGGCAGCCGTGTGTGAGTGTGCACAGCAGTTGTCATTGGCTTGCTAAAGTAGGCAGATGGTTGACGTCAAATTAGCAGTGTGCCTGTAAAAGCGTTTGAGTGCATTAGTTGTTAGGCTGCTTGATTAGAATTGGAACCTAGGATTTACATGTCAATTTATGCTATTCAATTTCATGCTCGTTAGGTGTGTGTGCCAACTCAGCCACCTTGACGGAATGCAATAAATTCTTGCCAAGTCGTCTCACCTAAAATGGAAATCGGTACATTAACTGACAGGGTTCTCTTCGTACAGTCACCGTCTGCCTGCTTCGGCAATGCTTAACAATCTATTTTCTGGAGGATGGAACATCTATCAACTTTGTTCCTGTGACACC
This sequence comes from Taenia asiatica, assembly GCA_001693035.2. Taxonomy (NCBI): domain Eukaryota; kingdom Metazoa; phylum Platyhelminthes; class Cestoda; order Cyclophyllidea; family Taeniidae; genus Taenia; species Taenia asiatica. Next base: position 45,867 of record LWMJ02000198.1, on the reverse strand, counting down.
GAAAATGGCACAGTGCCAGCAGCCGTTGTCTTTGTCATGCCTCACTGCTCCAATTACGTTAAATTTTCCTTCATCCATCGAATTTTGACAAGCACTATACATCCCCACGCGTCTACATTTTATATCTCTTAGAAGAATTTGGATGCCCGTGCAAATAGCGGTTGGGAGTTCAATCGCTAGACCAATTAAGAACTGATTCAGAACGTGTTTTGATCATCAACTGCCTGGCATTTTATTGGACATATAGGTGTTGCGCTCGCTGAATTCTTTTGACCGCGCATTCGCATTACTAAACCTTTTAAAAACAGACATTTGTTCTGCTAGTGAAAAGTAAAGGAGGAGGTGTTTAGCACAATGTTTCTAGGCTGGATGTTGAAGTTTTGCGCCGTCGGCGTAAGGCAATTGACTTGGCGCTTCTCCGTGGCACAGATCGCTACGTGGCATCATTTATTCGGCTGCTTATTTTTTGAACCGATTTCAGTCTCCACCTCCACCGAGTGCGTAGATGGGTGAATGGAAGGGCAGAGAGGTGTGGACAGTGCTTCAATCAAATTGGGACCTTGGGCACCTTGGGGGCCTTGAGGCGCGTGCTGCAGTGATCACACTGCCCAGTAGTGAGTGAAAAGCCCGTCTACTAATAATGCTCAGCGAAATTCGAGGAAAACAGAGAAAGTTGATTGCATGCTTCAGGACTTTTGCTTCGGACCTCGCCTCCCACGCAGTACAGTCTGACATGATGCAATAGGGGGAGATCCAGGTCACTACAGTGGAACCTCAGAGGCGTCTGTTTGATCCCATTGACTCTCAACTGTGGACAGCATCGCATTTGGTGGCTGAAAGCAATTTTTTGTGTTTTATTTCTCCTACCTCTGCCGCATAGAAGATTCGATGGGAGTGAATCCCAACCAGCAGACGCCCATTCTTTTAGCAATAAATAGTACTGCTAGTGTACATTGACATCCAAGCTGATTCAGACTATGATTGAAAACACCAAATGATCGAAATCACAGTTAAACTACTCCTTTGCCTTCCGGGTGGACTGCAGACAAAAGACAACAGAGTGGCGAAACCACGAGGCTAACAGCTTGGCTAAGCAGCTAGAAGCTTGATGGAATAACAAATGTGCATTAATAGTGGTGGGTTGATCTTGTGATTGGAGTGACTGTGAGCCTATGGTGGGTTGATCTTGTGATTGGAGTGACTGTGAGCCTATAGGATGCACACCTGAGCGTGGTGTCACCAGATTCGATAGAGTGAGTTAGTCCACGCTACTCTTGATGACTGTAACCCCGTTGGTCTCTGCATGCATGCCTGCCAAAATACAGGTACTACCTTGAGTAATCAGTGGGTTTACTTTAGCACATGGATTTGTTGACTTTGCATCTACAGCATTCATTCTACGCTTACACTTGCTATGAGACTGCAAGGAGGCGTCAGATCTGACCTTGGTGGTGCTGGTAAGTCAACGCTAACTGAGTCTCTGACGCACTTAGGCATTTCGACCACATCAACTGCACCTTGTGCGCCAATCACACTCCGCTAAATAGGTGCTCTTCCTCCTCACCATTTGATAGCACTGAATGGGTGTTGCATTTACTTGCAGATGCTTTCCGAGTTTCGCTTACTGTAAGCTGATGAGTGCATCAGGGCATCTGCGAGTGACATCCGTATTTCTAAGCCATGAAGAGAATGAATTTGACAGAAAATCGTTGTCTAAACAAAACTGCGAACCCAATAATCTGCGATAGCAAAGCTCGAACGCAGCGCTTAGCGGAGTGATGCTAGTAAAATATTTTTGAATGCCAGTTCTAAAGTAGAGTGCATAAGCTCACTTAGTAAAAAAGGAAGTAAGCAAAGGATGAAACCCAACGCCAATTTTATGCCCGGTGGAATGTTAGCGAACACAACTTGTTCCCATTTATTTGTGAACCGTATAATGAAACCCAGGGATGACACCCAGTGCTAAATGAAGTCAAACAGCCAGACCTTGAGTGTAAGGCTTTGCAAATTCGCCTATCTCTCACAAGCCGCGCAACGGGTCTAAATACGCAGCAGCATCACGAAATTGGGCGACAATCGCAACAGCTATTACGTTCTAATCTCAGCCTCAGTTCGTTGAAAATCTGCAGAAATTGGTCACAACGCATGGGATAATTAGCTATCCGGAATCATAATTTGCCATTCGAAAACTCGGTCTTCCAATAGTGGATCTTATGACGCTCACTTCTCTCTCCTCACACATGCTCGATTAAAGTACATTCTTTTTAGCTACCTTTAGAGAATCACTCGAAGTTATTCACGGCGTGCTGTTTCTTACCCCACCATCCATTTGGCTTTCTGTTGGCAGTTGTCATTGGCTTGCCAAGGCAGGCAGATAATTGACATCAAAATAGCAGTGTGCCTCTAAAAGCGTTTGAGCACATTGGTTGTTAGGCCACTTTATGCAAATTGCACACCTACGATTTCCATGCCAAATCATAACACTCACTTTCATGCCCAGAATCATAATCATGCACATGCAGAACATTGTTAGGTGCGTATACTAACTCAGCCACCTTGACAGAATGCGACAATTTCCTGCAAAGTCTGCTCACCTGCGTTCACTAACAAGGTTCTATTTGAACAATCACCGTCTGTCTGCTTCAACAATGCTTACGAGGCTATTCTCTGGAGGACGGAACATCTATCAACCTTGTCCTTGTGAAACCGAAAATGACACACTGTCAGCAGTCGTTGCCTCTGTCATGCTTCAGTGCTCGGACTACACTAAACTAACAGGTAGGCGTAAATCAAGGCTGATTTGTAGTTGCACTTGCAGGCGGATTGTCACAAGTCTCACGTCGCATCTCCATTCACAGATGCTTGTTACTGAAAAGAAATGATTAATATTGGTGGATAAATCGAACTGGTTGTTGATGAAGGGCTCTCAAAAATGTCGTTCAGTGTGGGTGATTGTGAAGTAGATGAGTGGCAAAAGGATGAGACGAATGAGATTTTACTTCTTAGTGTAAACTCGCTTCACCTGTTAATTAAGGAAAGGTGTTTTATAGGTGGACGTTTCACACCGATTGTTCAAAGAACACTTTCGAAATCAGCGTACCACGTTGACGAGAGTAAATAGGTAAGCGAGTGAATGGAAGAGAGTAAGCTGGATGGACTTACCGTTCTCGTAGCTGGTGCTGTTGGCGTTAACCGTTGGCTTTTGCATCTACGTAATCTTAGGTGAACAATAGCGACCATGCTGGGATTCTAACATTTTCGCATGAAATTTCCATCGCCTCTGCCCCCAACGCTGTGACGAACTGCAATGAGACTGATTGAATTAAAACATCTTTCAAGTCAATTTTATTGGGCCTATTCAAAGTATTTTGAGTTTGCATATAAGCATGATTAAAAGCGAAAATCTATTGCGCTCGCTGCAAATTGAACTTCTAACCATGACCACATAGGGGACACGATTTATATCTACTCTAACAATAAAAACAAGCTTGGTTTTGAGAGTAAAATACAGGTCTACCACTCAAAATCATGCACTAATACAATCATACTCTTTTAGAAATTGGCGGATGGAGTTGGAGCAGGAAGAAAATGAATTGGTGTGACCACTAGACTCGGGGCCAGTATGTGCATGAACGAAGGTGAGAACGTGATGAGGGCTATTAAGCATGCTTATTTTGGGGCTTGAATCACAAGGAGAGAGGAGGACCCAACGTAAGTAGACAATCTACCGGCCTGGGTTTGGCCGAATAGCAATTACTTTATTTACGTTTGCAGTGGTTGCTAAGGCATATTAGTGCATGGTCTACTGTTTCCAGGGAATCTTCCCTAGTTTTACTATTATTTTCAAATATTTACTTATGTCGACTTGCCTAAATTCAGCCACACAAGTAGTGTGTTTGTGAGAAGAGGGAATCTCGATCTAAGGATTGTCATTTTGCGTTTAGGCCTTTACCATATCATTGTGTAATTGAGTCGGCAATATCTACCATTGCTTTCACTTGCTCAGGTCAAAGCGGAATTGAGTTGTTGACAAAAGTAGGTACAGTTTGAATCAACACGTCCATTTCCCCTACATGCCATCGCTTAAAGAATGGATAATCATGTCCCTGCCAAATAGTTCCATTCCGCCACGTCATGACGTCGACTGACCAGATCTGATCATGTTTTGTTGAAATGTGACATGCTTCAGTGGTCACACATGTGCGGTTCGGCTTGGTAGTTTGGTGTAACTACAGGCAAAACTGTTCTTCACCGACTGCATTCAGATGTAACACGCAGCAGTGAAGGTGATTTCACCACAGCTTTGGTCAGATAAGCCCCAGACATTGTAAGGACGCTAACGGAGGAGTGAGAATTGATGCAGCTAGTTGAATGTCCATGGTGTTTGCACTGACCTGGTGATTTCAATATCGCGCCAATTTTTTTCGAAACCTCATTATTTATTTCCACCCCAGCGAAAAAGCACTAAGGCGCATGGTCGTTAACCAAATAATGTGCAATTAGAGTAGTGAAACAATTCAATTCTCACCTTCCTCGTGCCAATGCGTGGAGACGATTTGTCGAAAGCGTCAGTGTGGGATGGCAGATAGGTACACGTTTAGCTAAGATCCATTCCTTTTGCCTCTAAATACGTAATTTACGTCCGGCCCAACCATCTTGTTTCATTTACAAAACTGTATCTCCTACTACCTTGTGTAGTAAAATGTTCAACCTATTACGGCACACAATTGTGTGCTTTTGCATTGCCTCGGTCACTTGCACTCGACCGACCGGACCCGACGCTCATAAGGTTATTCTCCACTGGAGAAAGCCAGACCTATGCTCTGACACGATTTGCTGCCAACGTTATATTGATAAGGCTTAACCTAAGGATGCAAACGACAAGTGCGCAGGATGAATTTCCCCCCCACTGACATCCACAGCAAAGCTTGAACTTCACTCTTCTGCTCTCGGATCCTCTCATTTGCATCTGAACAAGCTCGAGAATACCAAATAAGTCATTGCGACTGAGGTCGATGTGTGGAATCAATAAATGCATTTTCGTGCATCGTGGATTCCTTTTCTGCCTTCATTAAGGAACTCTTTTTATCAAGGCTTGGTCAGGTTTACAATTTTCTCACACCCGTCAACTTACAACTCACTAACGAAAAGACCATACTGTGCAATGAATTGTTAGGCTGGAGTGCCCCTAACCCCAACTGATGATCACACTTGCTCCGCTGGGGCAAACAAGCATTCTCCCTTCATTCATCACGGTTTCCTCTCATCGCATAATACACAGTGGCCGACACAACTCAGTCCTTACCACTATTCCATGTCTCGTGCCCTTTGAACATCGACTGATGCCCTAACTGTACCCCCAGTGTCAAAACCACCTCGTGTGATCCTTTTTCAAATCAACGCTGACCGACGTCTGTCTAATTGGATATCAACGCTGACCGACGTCTGTCTAATTGGATACAAAGCCGCCTGCCTCCCATTTAGCCGGACGAAACAGCACCACCAACTGCGTCAGTTTAGCAAATGGTTAAAATTTACTCTTATTAGAACTTTGTCCACGTGGTTGTCACCAATAACAAAGTAATTTCATTCCTGTAATTTAGAACCCAAACATTGTGTCTTCTGAGTAGTCAACGTATCTGGCTGTGGATTCTTGATTTTGTGGGGATTAACAATAGTTATTTGCGCCCAACTTGATTCAGGGCTACCAAAATTGTAGAGGTACGCTGTGATATCGAGTGTAAGCCATATTCGATGCACTGGTAGAACGGGCTTTTCGCTTCATAACAAGCAATGCATGTAGTGTGGAATGCATAAATATCGTCCCTACAGCTAAAATGAAAAGCCTCTCATTCAAGTTCTGCGTTTAACTACGGCAGTCGAGACCGCATATCATCTGCATCCGTAACGACTTGTAATTTGGCAAGTTGACTAATGTGGTGAGAGAAAAGGAGAAGTTTTGAACAACGAACAGGGCTAAGAAGCGTATATGTGGGCATGGGTGCGCTAAAATTAGTTTGGTGCGCACACTCCTAGGATTTAATGGCATTTCAGGCCAGAAGCGAAGCAAAGGAAGAAGTGGGTAAAAGGCGGTGAGGTAGTCTATGGGTGTAGGCATGAAGACGTGAAGAAAACTTTGCTTGCATCCATCCCGTTTGCTGAAAGAGAAATTGGTTGCATTTTGATTCGCCTCTGCATCGTATTTGAGAATAGCACATGCATAGTGGCAGATGGAGATGCATGGCAGTGGCAAACAAGCAGGATGCCTCCGACCTAGCTGAAACTAAATGCCGTGACTACGCTATCTCTCACTTAAAGACAGTTCCCGTTCCATGCTTGTCTGGGCAATATAGCACCACTCCTGCATTACGGACGTGGAGGTAAGCCCATTTCTGATCGTCGACTACAGTTACCTGGACTACCTTCTGTTCATGGTCAAGACTTAGAGCATATGTTGTTTCATATGCCATGGCAAACTCCAAATTGGCTTAACAAAAGCGGCTCTTTGCTGCATTCGCATGCAATTAAGCCACTCCGCCTTTGCTCGCGCCTTGCTCTAATAATAAACTTGGCAGCTTGTTCCACCTCTTTGGAGAGCGCATGCTGTCGGGAACAGCACAATGCCTCGTCTCCATCATCACGTCTCTCCTTTTTCTTCAATTGCACCGCTTCCATGTAGAAACGAGGCATAATATCAAGAATCAGAACGTTTGTCGATCGCAATTCGCAGTTGTGTGCGAAGTGCAGGCAGCAAATCTCCCTGACATGGTCTGTTCCTGCTGGTCCCACAGAACCCATTGAGCACTAAGTGCACGGATTGTACGAAATCGCACTAAATATGGAACAGAGTGATGCTATTCCAACCATTGTGTGTCTACATGAACGGAGGCATTCGTGACGTGCTGACAATTGAGGCTTAGCATTCTCGATGGGAAGCAGAAGCTTGCACAAAATCTGTCATTCTCTGGGCGCATTGCCATCAGATGCAGGGGAGTGTACATCTGCCACGGAAGTTGATGTTACTCACACCACAATTAGGTTTCGATTAGATGCATATAGGGAAGCAGAAGGCCAATCGCGTTGTCTGGTCCATGAACAAGGCCAGTGGCTTCAGAAGTGTGAGGGAGAAGCTGGAGGAGAAGAGGTGTGGACAATTATTTCCATCTCCATTTCTGGTACACACAGCCTGCAGTAGGGGAAAAGATACTTCCGTCGCTCCAGCCAGTTGTTACATCCAAACATAATATCGAACGCACGTTCCATAAAATCGAGTTCTTCCTTCTACACATTTATTCTTTTAGAGCTTATTTACGCACCTGTTGGCAATATTCTCTACTGGCATTTCGCTTTCTGCAACCATTGCCAAAGATTCCTTTGCCAAAGCTTGCAGGTGATGACAGTCTATTTGAAGTGAGAGTAGCGCAACTTATTCAAAATGTTGGTGCATGGTTGATCATCGCATAACTATGGAGTAATAGTTACAACTCACCCACAAAGTCATAAGCACCGACAGATCAGACCAAGTCACACGATTGCACCGCGCATATGTGCTGCAAGCAAACGATGGCAGCGGCGACGACGGATGCAACACCATCAGGGTTGACGTCGTTTAACTGCACGTATTTTTCCACAGCACTAAGCATCTGAATCAATACTGCCTTCCCTTTAATACTTACTCGTTGGAGTCAGCCATAAACAAGGAAGAAATTCATCAAGAAATAGGAGGAGACTAGGGAGCAATATTTGTGTCCAACCCGGCCTCAATATACCTAATGCAATGCCATGAAGTATGTTCATCAATGATTCAAGCATTGGGTGCACAGTAGAGCCTGAAGTTTATTTTTGATGAAATTGGCGAGATGTGGCCAACGCGGACAGCATCGTTTTAAATAAATGCAGATAGAAGCAGGTTTTCGACATTTGCCACAGCGCAGAGGCATCAAGTTCTCATAAAAATAGTAAAATAGTGGTAGGTACTCACTTACAATTATCACTCGCTGATTGCGTGACCACTGAGAATTGTCTAATGGAAACAGAAGGGAGATGCGAGGGGATGGAAGAACATAACAAAATTCGATGAAGAGAAAGTAGGGACGCAGCTGATAGGCGTTTCATGATGCAGAGAACAACTCACTAAACGTTGCTGATGCAGGTAGACGGTGACTATAAGAGAGCGACTATGCTAGTGAAAGCACCGATTTCCATTCTCAGTTACGCAGCCTCTGCAAGCACTCTGTCACCTCCCGTCCAAGTGGCTGAGTTGACACCAAAAGCTAGCAATGTGCTTCGAGTGAATAAATATGGTGCTGGGCAAGAGAACGCTTTCATTCTAACTTCATATGTCCACCTCCTCCGCAAGCCGACGACAAGTGCTGTGGCCACACACACGGCTGCATTGCCGAGAGCGATAGACAATGAGGTGTTTATGTGAGGCCACATGCACGATTCGCATGGAAGAATGTTCTGCTCTGGTGGACTTGGCCCACCCTACGATCCGATGCCTTTGCCTCTTCAACCTAACTTCCTTCATCGCACCACTCACCCTTCGTCCCTTCACAACCCGGTGAAATGCGTTTTATGCCTTTCTGTCCAAATACACCAAATCGGTAGTTTGGGCATATAGTTATAGCCAAGAGCTCTTTGGTTCTACAAACGAATGCCTGTTGGCCTTTACAAATGGGCACTCTGGACAAAGGTGAGTGGCAGCAAAATGTTCATTAAACATAAGGGAGTGTGAATCGCTAACCCAATGAGTGCAGCGTACTCGACGTCCGAATGTTCAAGAGCTTCATTGTAGGGAAAATGAGCACTGTGCCCAAGTGTTGACTGGTGGAGTGTGTTCTTCTTATGAAAATGAAAAGATGAGACTGCTAGTGATAGTGAACGGTTTGGCTAAGGCCTGAGTAGAATGAAACCAGTTGTTATTGATTTGATAGAGGAATAGGCAAAGACTGTCCTCGCCTCATGGCAACAGACCAAACAGTCGGCGGAAATGGCATCGTAAAGGGAGACTACGTGGTTACAATCCCTTCGTAGTTCCAAAATTTGTACGTGGGACCAATGCGAAGTGCGTGCCTAAATGTCACAATTGCAGCATGCGGAGGAACCTAACTTGACCACAGACCAGGGTGTAACGTAGTAGACCTGTGGCGCATCACCATCCAGATCTTAAACAAAAGTGCAGTGATTTTAGCCTTTAATTGAGCAGTATTAAGCACAAAGTGTGGCAACAGGCAATGCGAATGAAAGATACATTTACTAGCCATGAGTTCAACAACCTGTTGCTAACGTGGCATCGCTGCTGTGCATCACCACACACCAACATCCAATACTTGATGACTGAGATGTTGCCCATGTTGTTGTGTTGATGCAGAGCAGGCTTGCATTGTAACGGCAGCCTAATGCAACAGTGCGTCGCATTATTCGAGAAGTCAGTGGGTAGAACTACTTGGCAGTCAAGGGTTTAATGCGCAGACTTGACGCCTGATTCTTACGGCTTCGAGCGCTGATGCGCGCACTTTGGTCAACTAGACATCCTTCGCTACTGCACTAACGAACTCCAGGGATAGTTCTTCACATCTGACCGTAGTGATTATGGCGACGGACGACTGCGTGCTAGAGAGTGCGCATTGTCGAGAACGCAAAGCGAACAAGCGTAGTGAGCAGGATTTGAACCTACGCTTGGAGTGCCCTATGGATTTCTAGTTCATCGCCTCAACCACTCGACCAGTGCGACTAACCCTTTGCAATTAAATATTATACATATCAAGACTTCCACACAGTCGCAGCCAAGGTATCAAATGTGACTTATGCTTGAGCACCGTAGAGGAGCAATGCGGTAAGCTGAGCGTCAAACATCGAGGCCGCTTACTCCATTTACCAATTACAACCCACGCGATTACAGTTAACGGCTTTGGAAACACGCAAGAAGTAGTGAGAACACCCATTCAATGCATTTCTACCCTAAACTTGCTGCTGCGAAGTTTCGAGGAGGAAAGGGAGATAATCCCATTCACATCATTCACTCACTCACATAGCTTGCGTGCTTGTGCACAATCCTCCAGGCTCACTGGGATTGCTCTCCGAGGGACATGGTTGCTTGACAGATGAGAGCTGAAGATGGCATTCCAATGCATCCTACTACTGAAGCAAATGTGGTGAAGAAGTAGTGCTTCTGTTGCATCGATCGCCTTGCGGCGAGCAGCCTGCCAGCACTCTTGCAGGCACCTGACTCGGGTGGTCCGGCGCCAGTAAGACCGTCAACGCGCATGGATAGACGCAGTCAGAAACAGGCTGAATGGCGATCCGTATCCTCCAGCAATAGCATGCCAATGACGGGGTCGTGCGGGGGCATTTTCTATCAAGATCGAGTGCTTCTTGGTGACCGAATGTTCCACCGTCATTTGGCAGGACTGTGGTGGCTGTTTGGCCATTGACTCTGAGTGACCTAGAGCGCAACTATCGCATTTGGAAAAGACGCAGTAAGGACGCGATTCCACGAGTATTTAGCGAATTGTTCAGAAACGATTGTCTACGGAGTCACTTTTATTTAGTACTTGTATTCAGTGAGAGCCCGCTCCAAGGAAATTGCTGCAGGTAAACTGGAAAGATACTATAGCAATATAAGTGTTCTTCCGCCTCCTAGTATCTGGCAAAGCAAAAATATGCCAAGAAGTGCCACAATTGGAAGGAAAATGCAGTTTGCGACTCTTTATATGCACTTATAAAAACGGCTCGAGACATGGAGGTGAGATCAGAGCAATGCGAACTAACTCGATGATGGTCCAAAGACTAGCATTCTTAGAACTTGGACAAAAGATATGCAGTAGGCTTCTGTCATCAACAAAGCTTCCCTTGCAGTTGTGTCTACTTCTGTTCTGTCCTGCAGAAAAGCACGCTTGTGACTGATTAGGCGGTGGGCCAGTTGGCTTGTTTATCTAGTTTCTCATCACGACGCAAACTCACCTATGCTTCACGTCACCGGAAACGCATGAATTCCACTCTGCTTAGATTTGCTTCGGTAGGGAATTCTTTCATGGAACTCCTGATTGCATTATAACAGTTCTAGCCTTCAGTGTGTTTTGCTGTGGTCAAAGCATTTTTGTGGAAAAAGCACTTATTGTGTGGGTTCCCATTTCACTTCTTCTAAACTAACCTGCCCGACTTCTGCAGAGGCTTGCGGGAACAAAACATGATTCCATATGAAATATTTGGGTGTGGCACTCGAATCGAGGACGGTCTATCTCAGTTGAGGAAGGCGGCGTTCGAGTGTGCTTCACGGTTTTGACTGGAAGAAAATTGAGCGAAGGAACAGAGAGCAAGTTACTTCCGATGAATCCTAAAGCCAGTCGCCTCCCCAATGCTGCCGAGTGGATTATCAGTGGGTGAGTTCCAGCCAATGCCAGCTGGGAAAACCGGAGTCCAGAGTGAACGACTCCACCGTACCTCTAATCATCGCTGCTCCTACCTCTGTTGCCACTGCTACTATGTCCTCCTTCATTGCCACGAGCTCAGCCGATGCCCTGACGACCGCTACAACGACAGTGCCGTTGTCTTCATCCTGGCCTGTTATGTTCCTCTATTTGCTTTCCTCTTCTCGCCCATCCCTTCACCCGAGTGCGTTTATCCTTTTCGTCTTTGGCCCTCTTAACAGCCACTCAACGACCGTTGTGAGGGTGTAAAAAACTGCTCCTTCAACCAAGCATGTGCGAGCACTTATTAAATTGGGAAATTTTTGAGGCTGTTTGTTTCCGCAATTCACCCATCTACCTACATAACTCTTTCGTCCGCTTCTCTACTACGCCACAAAGGAGGATGAAAGGATAGGCGCAGGACTCATCGTCCCTTCTTTTCTGTTTTACCACTCCTCTTTCCGTTACCACCTAGTTGCACTCTCTAACTAATGCAATAGCAGTGGCCGCAGCAGCAGTAGCAGCAAATTTAAACGGTTGAAATTCCCTTTCTTTCCTTTTCCCCATCATCTCACACGCAAACAACAAACGAGAGGATGACAACATCGACGTGCAAACTGTTGCCATAGTGATTACCATTTCACCTAGCTCTGTCTGTGATTGTATGTGCGCGCGCACTTACATTAGCAAGTCTTTCAAAAATACACCACTGCATTGGCTAAACCAACAGTTGTTTTTTCGTGAAAAGGAGAGTAGGAGGTGTTTCACATTTTATTTCGGATTGGAAGTTCAAGTGCGCGTTGTCAGCGTGGGCAATTGTCTTGGTGCTTCTCTTGGCACGAATGACCAGCTGAATTCCCTTACTCCACTGTGGCATTATTCTAACCAACTTCTGCCTCCATCCCTACTACGAGTGTGCAGATATACAAATGGAAGGGCAGAGAGGTGTGGACAGTGCTTGGGTCCCACACCCAGACACGCGTGCTGCAGTGATCACTCTGATAAGCGAAGCTGGAGGAGCACATTGGCAGTGACCTGCGTACTTCAGGATTCCCACTTCGGACTTCGCTTCCCAGGCGGTACGGTCCATCACGATGCAGGAGAAGGCCCAGGTCACTACACTGGAATCTCAGAGGTGTCAGTCTGACCCTATTGCCTCTTAACTGTGAACGGCATTGTGCTTGATGACAGAGAATGATTTTGAGTCTTATTCCTCCTGCCTCTGCCGTTCGGAGGGTACGCAGAATGTTCTTCTCCACCTGGCATTTGTCTACTCATTTCACAACAAGTAGCAGTGCTGATTTTCATTGACATCCCACGAAGGGATGGTTCATGGTGGTTTTCGTGCTGAAGCTACATACCGTTGGCGTCAAAACTAGTATCGGTGAGGCCATCGCTGCCAGGAGCGGCGCTAATAAGGGGCAAGAACCACTCAACCATCTCGGCCTCCATCGCAATGTCGCGTGGAGCCTGCGTTGACCTTCAACGCTGCCTCAAAATTTCGCCATAGCCTAATGAGCAGATCCGTGCAGCGTGTGTGAATTAACCAAACACATTTACTCACTTACACATTTTTGTGCCTAATAACCATATCTTTGCTTATTAGAACAGTGATTTTTGCTGCTCATTCGTAGCATTCCCCCGTTCCTGTTAACTCTCTTAGCATGGCGTGTTAGTTGGACCTGGTGGATGCTGACCAGCTGAATTCCCTTACTCCACTGTGGCATTATTCGAACCAACTTCAGCTTCCATCTCCACTATGAGTGTGCAGATGTACAAATGGAAGGGCAGAGAGGTGTGGACAGTGCTCGGGTCCCGCACCCGGGGGACTCGTGCCGCAGTGATCACTCTGCTCAGCGAAGCTGGAGGAGCACATTGGCAGTGAACTGCATACTTCAGGACTCCTAATTTGGACTTCGCTTCTCAGGCGGTACGGTCCATCACGATGCAGGAGAAGGCCCAGGTCACTACACTGGAATCTCAGAGGCGTCAGTCTGACCCTATTGCCTCTTAACTGTGAACGGCATTGTGCTTGATGACTGAGAATGATTTTGAGTCTTATTCCTCCTGCCTCTGCCGTTCGGAGGGTACGCTGAACGTCCTTCTCCACCTGGCATTTGCCTGCTCTTTTCACAATAAGTAGTACTGCTAATTTGCGTTGACATCCCACGAAGCGATGGTTCATGGTTGTTTTGGTACAGAAGCTCCATACCATTGGCGCCAAAACTAGTGTCGGTGAGGCCATCGCTGCCAGGAGCGGCGCTAATAACGGAGCAAGAACCACTCAACCATCTCGGCCTCCATCGCAATGTCGCGTGGAGCCTGCGTTGACCTTCAACGCTGCCTCAAAATTTCGCCATTGCCTTTTGATCTGTTCCGTGCAGTGTGTGTGAATTAACCAATCACATTTACTCACTTACACATTTTTGTGCCTAATAACCATATCTTTGCTTATTAGAACAGTGATTTTTGCTGCTCATTCGTAGCATTCCCCCGTTCCTGTTAACTCTCTTAGCATGGCGTGTTAGTTGGACCTGGTGGATGCGATCGAAGCTCGTCTAATACAAACGCCTTCCTCCGTTTGTGTCGAGCTCTTTGGAGAAGATGTGGCAGAGAGTATCTGAGCGCACCGCCCGCTAATTATGTGAGGATGCATACAAGGATGTAGAACATTGAAAATGACACTTTATTGCCAACAACGCTAAAGGAATGTGTTACGTGCATCTACTGCTGCATCACATAGGTGATGGAGGTGTTAGCTGGCACTGTCACCACTTGGGGAAGTCATACTGAGGCATTCTGTTCATACAAGTTCCATGTGTCATCCATAAGCAGCTGACGGGTGCTTCGAAGTCCAAGCATTTGTTCATCTTCACTTCTTTGGAACACCTTACGAATGCACGAAAATTTAACTCTGATCACTGACTGACAAATGACATTCATGTTTCGTATGACACTTTATTGCCAACAACGCTAAAGGAATGTGTTACGTGCATCTACTGCTGCATCACATAGGTGATGGAGGTGTTAGCTGGCACTGTCACCACTTGGGGAAGTCATACTGAGGCATTCTGTTCATACAAGTTCCATGTGTCATCCATAAGCAGCTGACGGGTGCTTCGAAGTCCAAGCATTTGTTCATCTTCACTTCTTTGGAACACCTTACGAATGCACGAAAATTTAACTCTGATCACTGACTGACAAATGACATTCATGTTTCGCTATAGCGAGTAAACACACTGCTTATCCTGGAACAACCTGCCAACTGTCCCACCAACAACCCTCCAAGACGAAGGCTTCCAATACCTCGTACTCGCCACGTTGCCTGCGTGGATGTTTGCTGCACTATAGAAGAATTATTTGCTTTTTGAAAGCCAAGCAAACACATCGAGGACTAACCCATCTGCCTACCTCCCTTCCTCTTTCTCTCTCTCTCAATCTCGAGTGGTCTGTCACTGTCCATCCCATCTCACTGCAACTGGGAGATGGTGAGTGCTAATTTATTCATTAGAATTTTCAAAACCAGAGACTGAACTAATTGATTGATGACTGCTGAGTCAGCAAGAGAAAAGACCCTAAGTTTGCTTTCATTTTAGCTTGTTTAAGCGATTCAGCGAAATGTAAACCAGAATCTCAAGCCTCAGGAACTCGAGTCTCACCAGCTATTCTTGCCTGCTCTTACGAGCTCCGTGGACTGTCACACGTCAGTGAGAGGGATGAAGCCTTCGCATCTCAATCACGCGGAACGCCTGTTAGACCATCAGCGGATTAGGGCAGAACGAGGTATTAGTAGCATCAATGGTCGGGTCATAAAACCTTCCACCTGTGAGACGAAATGGACGATCTCGTACTTCTGGAAGCCTTTGGACTGAACGATCGAATCAACTGGTATTCAGCCCTTCTTTTTCTTTTTCGAAACCATGATGATTTTGCAAAGCTGGTAGGCGCGGAATCATCTCAATCACGCGGAACGCCTGTTAGACCATCAGCGGATTAGGGCAGAACGAGGTATTAGTAGCATCAATGGTCGGGTCATAAAACCTTCCACCTGTGAGACGAAATGGACGATCTCGTACTTCTGGAAGCCTTTGGACTGAACGATCGAATCAACTGGTATTCAGCCCTTCTTTTTCTTTTTCGAAACCATGATGATTTTGCAAAGCTGGTAGGCGCGGAACCCGTGAGCGAACTTCTCGGCCAATGGCCATCACACAGTGTGCAAACCGGTGATTGACATGGTTCTTGTCACTGCGGTTCCTCTTTACCCTCTCTTGTAGTAGTGGGGATATTTGTGGTTGACTGGTTGGTAGAAGAACAACAGGTGCGAGCTACTCATTATTATTGACTGGCTACTACTTTGGTTAAGCCATGATTTGAGTGTTTGCTACGTCATCACCAAAAGAACCACCAATACTGCCATACCACCAATGAGATCATTGGACCACTTTCGCACCCATCAGTTACAATTGGTTGATGTCGCTGGGAGATGAAAAATAATAGGAATAGAACACCGTCGCCTTTGAAGCAACACGATAAGCAGTTAGTTCAGTACGCATTTGCCTTATCTGACACCAACTAACAGATACAAAGCGAGGGGAAACGAGGCTCAGTTTTGTGTTTTCTGTTTGCAGTGACCTCGTGTGCTAGTAATATAGTGCGAATAAGGATGAAGTATGGAAGGACTGCCGCTGTTGCCACCGGTACCAGTCATCTGATTGAAGAATAATGCAGGCGGAACAGGGAAGAGGATAAGAAGTCTGCCTAGTAGAGAGGTGAGAAAAGCGGGGAAAAGAGGGAGAAGTGCTTGTGAGACAGCTATCAATAAGGAGGATGGAGTGCAAATGCTAGCAAGTGACAGGAAGGGGATGATGCAGTGGGCTAAGGAAAGAGCGACCATTCTATCATCGTGGTAATATTGGCAGAACCAGTTCAAGCAGAGGGTGAAGCAGGTGCGGGTATGGAGCTTGGAGCAGCTGGCTGTTGTCCATGTTGCTGCAGGCGTTGGCTCGAAGGTAGTCAATGTGTGGTCTGGATTAGCCTAATAGACCGCCATTTCCCTAATTTCCTACCCTCAGCAACGCAGATGCCAACGATGGATGTTGCCAAGCATCAAATCACGTCTTTGCCTCATCCCCCTATTAGGCACATGATTGCGATCGTCAACCCAAAATAACTCGAAGAGACAGCAATCAACACACAGGGGATTAGGCATCCTCCACTCCGTTTTAGCTGTCAAGGTAGCAGAGAGTGATGTGAGTATTCATTTGGACAATAAAGGCAGCAGTCGCGATGACTAATGTGGAAGAATAAGGACATACTGCCAGCTCCTTTGCGATCATCGAAGATCCATAAGAGAAACTCGACTGTTTTCCAGCAGGGGAACCACTCGTGATTTGGTCACAGAAACGGCAGTACTGAGACACATTGTATCAAGCGTTGTTTAGTTCGCTGAAAACAAAGAAGGCGTAGGATGCAGGAGGTCTGTTTGTAAGTGACTTGAATGGGTGGGCAGTACCAAGGAAGTCGTGGTGAACTGATCGGCTCTCTATCTGATCGATTCCCTGTCAAATAAATGCTTAGCTATGAATGCTCGCCTTATTGTGGAAGAATAAGGACATACTGCCAGCTCCTTTGCGATCATCGAAGATCCATAAGAGAAACTCGACTGTTTTCCAGCAGGGGAACCACTCGTGATTTGGTCACAGAAACGGCAGTACTGAGACACATTGTATCAAGCGTTGTTTAGTTCGCTGAAAACAAAGAAGGCGTAGGATGCAGGAGGTCTGTTTGTAAGTGACTTGAATGGGTGGGCAGTACCAAGGAAGTCGTGGTGAACTGATCGGCTCTCTATCTGATCGATTCCCTGTCAAATAAATGCTTAGCTATGAATGCTCGCCTTATTAAGATGATACCCTCCTCCTTCTGACAATTTGACAGGTGACTGGGATTGCATTCATCCCACTGATCAGCGTTGTCAGTGCTTAGTGTTCCTGGAGAAGCTATGGAACAGGCACTTCTAGAGAGACGCTGTGTTGCAGCATGTGAAACTGGAAATGCATTTAGCCTTCATAGCTGTCTCTAGTTCCGCATTCTGCCATTCATCTTCGAGGTCCGTCTAACGAGAGAGAAGAACCAGGAGCATCCTGTGCATTCATCGAAGCGTACTTTATGTCTGCATAGTTCAGCATCTCCAAGGGATCCACTCTCAAATGAATTTACTGCTGGAATAAGTCCAAGCAGTGCAGAGACTCACTTGCTTTATTGGAATCATTGCCTTTCTGCATTTCCACTTTGGCCTCATCAAATTGCTTTAGTGGGGAAAGGTTTGGCGCGAAGGCAAGAAATGGTTCAAAATCGGTTTGTTCTTGGGCACTCAAACCTCTGATAGTTGTTTGAACAATCGTGTCAAGCAGGCCTTCAAAAAAATCATTCGCCCTCTACATAGCATACAGAAGCAGACCTTGAAGGTGTCCAAGCAGACAGTCAGACGGGCAGGTGAATGTATTGCTTTGTGTGATAGGAAGGGACTATAGTTCAGCATCTCCAAGGGATCCACTCTCAAATGAATTTACTGCTGGAATAAGTCCAAGCAGTGCAGAGACTCACTTGCTTTATTGGAATCATTGCCTTTCTGCATTTCCACTTTGGCCTCATCAAATTGCTTTAGTGGGGAAAGGTTTGGCGCGAAGGCAAGAAATGGTTCAAAATCGGTTTGTTCTTGGGCACTCAAACCTCTGATAGTTGTTTGAACAATCGTGTCAAGCAGGCCTTCAAAAAAATCATTCGCCCTCTACATAGCATACAGAAGCAGACCTTGAAGGTGTCCAAGCAGACAGTCAGACGGGCAGGTGAATGTATTGCTTTGTGTGATAGGAAGGGACCAAATATGAGAATAGTTAGATGATTGAAGCACAGGGCTGGTGAGGTGGATCAGATGAGTTGGCGTATAAAGTGGTGAGAAATGAAGATGGGGTAGTTGGATGGGACATCTTCATAATGTTGGGCTCCAAAGATCCATTGCAAAGTGTGGTTTGTTTTGTCCTTGTTTTGTGTTTTGCATGGTATCATGCTAGGTCTGTACAGGTGACTACGATGGCGGAGACGAGTGAGTTAGAAGCATTATTTCCACCGTATTTTACAGGTACAGTTGGTGTTAAGGCAAAACCTCAGCATTTCAATACGCCTTTGTGTGATAAAATAATCTGGGCAAGGTGAGTTTCTTTTACCATTTGGAATTCCACCCACTTGCATCCAAAGCTCTTGCAGCAACACAAATGCTTTTTATTCCCATCAAACCAAACGCATGTTGCCTTTGTCCTCACATTTCAACAACCCAAATCCCCTTCATTCCCGCAGTCCATGGTTCTGTTTTGGTTTTGAAGTTGTTGAGTGCCTTGGTAACGGAAGTGATTTTGAAGCTGCACCACCTCGTCTTCGCAGCGGTGACTCTGCTTCCACTGAAACTGTTTTTTCTCATCTAGCAACTGCTATCCATACAGAGCCAACTGCACAGGCCTCAGCAATCCCGCTGCAGTGGCTACTGGTGGAGGTGTTTGTAGTGCAGGTACTACGTCCTCCTTCTACAGCCATCCTTGGTAACGGAAGTGATTTTGAAGCTGCACCACCTCGTCTTCGCAGCGGTGACTCTGCTTCCACTGAAACTGTTTTTTCTCATCTAGCAACTGCTATCCATACAGAGCCAACTGCACAGGCCTCAGCAATCCCGCTGCAGTGGCTACTGGTGGAGGTGTTTGTAGTGCAGGTACTACGTCCTCCTTCTACAGCCACCACCGATCCAGTCTTGATTTAAATGTGTTCACCCAAAATGTGAACGGCACTTGTCTTGTCGAGTACGAGTCTAGCTATGCGGGGTAAGTTCGCACACTCTTGTTGGTCCGGTGGTCACTGAAACCTGTCACTGGTGCGATGTTTTACTTTTGGCCAATCAGAACTACTTCTTTACTCGCACAACTAGCCACGCATGTGGTTCAAGCTCTGCAATTCCAGTTTTCTCGTCTATTCACGTGAGGGTCGATTAGTTCCTCAGCGGATACGACTTGTCAGAGACGTAAGGATGATTTGGGGCAGTACATGGCAGTGGTCGGCGCACCAGCTGCATTGTTAACCATCCTGGGGACACCATTTTTTCTTACTTCAGCCGAAGGTATAAGCTTTCCACAAAACTACATTGTGTCTGATTTTTCCTCGGATTCTCTAAATCAACTGACAGCAGCTGTGGGGTGTGAGTGAGATCAGCCAAATATCCAACGCCTGCAGCCTGCTTAAACCAATCCAAACAAGCTTCCCAAGATGGTACTTTAAATTCTTCCAAACAAAATATAGGTGATAGTAGAAGCACTATCCCCTCACTTCCACAAATCACTTATGCTTTAGCGCCAGTCAAGTCTTTCAGACACCGCAGGCGATTTCTGCCTGTTTTGTCGATGCTATGATGCACATAAAGGGGCAAGGGGAGACACAATCGCTAAGAATCGGTTCTGCTAATCTGTTTGGGAGACAGCTGGCATTGATGCAGTCACCTCTTCTCTCTCACCGCTGAGATCGCAGAACTGCACTTCGTTTTGGCTGGATTGTGTGCACAATAAACTGTTTGGTAAGGGAGGTAGAGACATCTCAGATGTGCATAGCTGCAGACAGTAGCTGTGCTGCGAATCAGGTGAAGGGAAGAAACAAAGTAGCATGCTACAATTCTATCCATCGATAAAGTCATGACAGACCGAAGTGTGCGTAGCCTCGTCGTGTTGAATTATTCCCTCACTAGACACACAAGAAACAAGTTAATGAATCCACATGCAGCGCAACCAGTGCTGAGAGCGGGGCAGAGTATGATATTGGTAATTGAAATCAAGGAATTCCAAAGGAATGGGAGCAGATGCGCGGGAATGTGATTGTTCTCAAGGTGAATTACGATTTTGTCCTTGTTACTGCCAATATAGTAAACTTGGGTAAACGCAGCTTCAGCAGAGCCTAAGGAGTCGATAATATCGTTGTCCTCTTCTTAGCATACCGATTTAGCTCCTTTCAGCACCTAAGCTCCGCCTAATTATCTGCATCTGCCCTCGCGACCCTATCACTATCACTGAGTGGCAAAGCAATGCGTGCCTAATGGTCTGAATTAAGTGCTGGATCTAAGGTCTTCGCAAACATTTTACGCTCTCTACGGTAGTTGGTGGTACAAGTTTTATTGAGCAACGCATTCTCAGCTTCTTAGTCCAGGAGGGGTGTGCTGGTCTCACACATGCCTTCGCCTAAGTATGACACTGGGATCATATTGCCTCAGAGAGTCTACACATATGCATAATAAGCCACGCCGTCCACCCAACAAACAACCGAGCAGCCTGCAGTAGGCGTAAAACCCAAAGCAAAGCCAAACAGCTTGTCAAAGTGTCGCAGTGATAGCTACAGGTCAGAGTCGGATTTACTGTCCTACCAAATGAGGCGAATAAACTTCGCAGACCGATGTTTGAGCTGGTCTTCTCACTGGACTACGAATAACCTTTTGCAGTGAATAGATTGAAGCTTTTCCTGGGTCAAAGGATAGTCGTCACTTGTTGCCTGTAAGAACTATCGACCAAAGACAACACCAAGGATGCGCCAATGCCGGGACCACTATAGACTCCCTTCATCCTATTGTCCTGACAACGCCTACTTTTGCAACCGAATTCATATCTTAAAATCAATTTTTGCACACTGCAGCGATTCTAGCATTCTTGCCCCGGGTTGTCAAGCATAACATGCGGATATTCGAACAGCGTTAGCCAGTAAGCCTAAAATATCTACATAGCGCAGTCGGTTAAAATGCCAGTTATCCATCGACATGGAAGTTATCCTCCACCCTGGCACCATTGACCCTTCTAGCGAACCAAAGCGAATGCTTGCGGCAATTTGTAATTGTTGCAATGCTCTACACCACTCAAAAAATAGCTGAGAACTGCTCTGTCTCATAGGCAGCCCTACAAGACGTGGTCCATATCGTTCCTCCAGTGCTTCATACCAAAGAACGCCTTCCGAATGTTTGGATGTTGTGTGTACACTTGTGTAATGACTTAGTAAAGCCCGGATGCTGACGAAGCCTCCAGTCATGCGCACATCTACGGCCACTTAATCTCGACATCTAGTTGAACTTAAAGGCGTCGACAGTAGTAGACACTTGGTGGGAACGAAAATTCCATGATCGAGATCGTCACCGGCACGCAGGTGTGCAATCAACCGCCTCCAAATTGCATTCACCACTCCCATGTCTAATTTCTTAGTTGCTGAATTGCTCGAATGTCCAGGTGTTGAGAGTGCAGTACAGACTGAGTGTCAGAACACCTGAAGGCACCAGTAGACGTGGGCGGTCAACGCGACTACGGTAACCGAGACGTGGACTAGCACCACTTAATGCAATGCAGTGGTACACAAATGCCATTCTTCTCAAAGGACTAGAGTAGAAAGGGTTGTGGCACGAATCGTCCTGACATTGCGAAATGGCATAATAGGGTGACGAAGGAGGCAGATGAAATGAGAAAGCAGATGAAGTGAAGCGAATTGTAGATGGGTACAACACGATGAAGTGGGTCAGCGATTAGGCGTTTTTGAGAGCTTTCATGAGGACGCAATTTTCGCGACGTAAATTTGGAGGAAATTATGCAGCCGTAGGGGTAATAATTGCTTAAAATACCTGATCATTAATCCATTCAGCTTCCGGTGCTCTGCTTCGCTTCTGCTTGCATGCTAAGTGAATCAGAATAATTAAACATATCCACGGTCTTCAGCAAGTCTCACTATGCCAAGTCTGTATCAAACAAAGTAGACAAGTATAGGACAGTTAAAGGGGCACTACTGAAACAGTTTGTGAAAACCGATGCAGAATGGAAGCATAGCTTATGAGAATCAACGCAAACCTATAGTTCAAGGAGTATTCCACTACATCGTGTCCTTCATAATACCTTCGGTGTGCTCCCCTGTCGCCATGCACCTCAATTTCTTGCAACCAAGGTGAAGCGAATAGCTGATAACATGCGAAATGGGATGCGGGCCTCACAAACAAATGTAAGATTAATTTAGCCCTGGCGAAAACTGGTCAAATCGTCTACTTCTATGCACACAGAAGGCATTGCTGACTACCTTTGACGCCTTCAAGTTCCATCTTAGCAATAAAACAGATGGTGACGCCACAATGGCAAAGGACGGTGCCTATAACTTCGGTCTAAATACTCCTTATTACCATCAACCATACTTTCCGTGAATGCTCACTTTCACTTCTTCTCTCTTAGCACTCTCCTCTCTGCTCCATTTCTGCGCATAAAAGGATTCAATTCATAACATATTCCGTAGTCCACAAAGCTTTGTCTGCTTGTACACTAAGAGGAACCATGAGATCATGTATTCTACACACTGTTTGGGGCACAAAAATGGACTTCAGAATAAGAAAGTAGCTGTTGATAGAGCAAATTTGGCTCGACGAAAGACACTTTTCTCGGACGTGACAGAGGACACTGTTCCTGGCAGTAAAATTGTTCGCCAGTAAGGCCACACTGAACGGATGGATCTGGCTTCCTCGCGCAAATTCGCTACCACCCAGTCCAAAGCCAGTTCCCAAGATAATAACAGTGCGACCCGCATTGCTTTAAGTTAATGCTCGCAGTGGTGGCGGTACTTGTGTTTTTTGTATTCTCTGCTTTAGTCTCAACTTAAATGGGCAATTTGGTGACACCGACGAAATTCCAAATACTTTAGAACAAGCACTCGCAGACGTAACGGAGTAGATCACGCAAGGGCTCTACTTTTCCGGAAAACAATATTTCATCCAAAAGAAATCCGATTAAAGCTGGTCGATGGAATAAAAATAGTAATTTTTGCAAGAAATACGCAGCTACATCAAGTCAAACATATGTCGGCTTTTAAGATTCCCTGCAACTAGGCTCAGTGATCAATGCAGTCACCACGGTCTTGCAACCATCATCTCTCTCATCTACATCAAGTCCTCCGCCTTCCTGCGTGCCATTAAGGAAATGCCAGTCGCCACACTGTACGCAGATCTAAATTCAAGAAACCCTCTTTCCGCAAGCGATTTATTCAAACAGTACACACACGGAAGCTGCCATTTCGCTCCGCTAGTATTCGGTGGTGTTGAATTTACCAAAGCCTTATAAATATTAGTAGGTCGGTTAGTTGGATACAGCCAGTCAA